>JAJTUV010000913.1:600000-800000 GCA_021653895.1 Mastomys natalensis | reverse complement strand
TGTATGTGTGTATGTGAACACTTGGAGCTAGTACAGGAGGATGAAGGTCTGAGGTTGACTTGCCAGAGTCAGTTTTCTCTCTCTACCATGTGTGTCCTGGGGATCTAACTCAGGTCCTCAGCTTGGGAGCAGGGCACTTACCTACTAAGACACCTCACTAGCCCCAAGGGGACAATTTCTTGTCACATATTGTCTTAATTTGGGGTTTACTGTTGTGAACAGATACCATGATCAAGGCAACTCCTATAAGGACAACATTTAATTGGGGCTGGCTTATAGGTTCAGAGGTTCAGTCCATTATCATCAAGGCAGGAGCATGGCAGCATCCAGGCAGGAGTTCTACATCTTCATATGAAGGCCACTAGAAGACTAGCTCCCACATGGCTAGGAGAGTCTCATTGCCCATGCCCACAGTGACACACTTCCTCCAACAAGGCCACACCTATTCCAACAAGGCCACACCTCCTAATGGTGCCACTCCCTGGGCCGAACATATTCACACCACCACTACCAGACTGCATTTCCAGGTAGTTTCGGATGACTAGCCTCAGACCCTCTCAATTGGGACAACATGGCTGTTAGGTGTTAAAGGATACAGTTAGGGTTTAGACCAACTCTGCATAAATTTACTTCTGAAAAGCAACCAGAGTACACTCCATCATTTGTGGTCTGGCCAAATGTCCCTGCTCTCTGTCTTCCCACCTCCATGTATCTTGCAGATCCAGAGTTGCAGTTAGCAAGGCTCAAAGTGCCTAGACATGAGCCTAAATAGGTATGTTATAAACAGCGATTCAATTTCTTATTTTCTGATGGCTTAAAACTCTCTGTGCATGGGGTGGGGGTGGGATGGGGGTAGGGTAGGACACTGTGTATCAATAGTCATAATTTCTTGGGAGGCTGAGAATCATTTGAACCTGGGTTCAAGTGAGTTCTAGGCCAGCTTGGGCAACATAGGCCCTACAGAACTAATACTAAAATTACCATGAACACACAAAAAGGCTGACTGCATGCAATCTACTATAAATGCTATTCATGTTCTTCAGATTCTGGCTGTGGTGCTTTCTGATTTTTTTCTAACTGGATGCGCAGGCTCTCATAGTGTTCTTAACTGGGTCTAAGTAAGCTTAGTTTAAGATTTCTGCTGATCTTTTAAATGTTCCCGGCTTGTGAAGAACCAGGCAGGCTTCTACTTCATGACAATATATATATATATATAATTGCTTGTATTATTTACATTGCCTGATACAGGCACACAGACGGTAATTATAGCATATGCTATGCCAAAGACTCAAAATAGAGGAATGGCATTCTAAATTGCAGTTTCAGCATTCCCAAATCACTACCTTTTCCTAACAAGCCTGTGTCCTTAGGACACTGTCAGCACAATAAAAAAGGAAGAAGTGTAGAGTCTGGCCTCTGAATGTGTGTTTCCCACCACGTGACAGAATATTTGTGACCAGCCACGTGGCTGTGGGCAAAGCCACGGTATTTTCAATTTGCAAAACGTTTGTATGTTTATGGCATGTGAGGCTTTGGGATGAACTTCTGGGAGGTGACTCACACAAACCTTTAAAGAAGGGCATGATGGGAAGGGACTTTCAGTAGTCTAGTGTTGGGAGCCGACTTCTGGCAGAAAGCGGCTATCATCTTTGCAGCCATCTCAAGCCATATACCCTAACAAGAGACTTGTTTTCAACAGCCTACAACAGCTGAGCACACTCTGATAAACATCATGTTTTTCTCCCATATCTTGTTTTGTTGTTTGGTGCCCCCAGCTGCAAGGTGCACATGGTAAAGTGTCTTCAGCTGTGTCCCCCTGCTTATGCTTATATATATATCCATGATTTCCTTTTAAGGGAAATAATAAAGGGAACGAGGAACAAGTCTTGAACAGACTCTCTGTCTTGTCTCCATTCTTTGCGTCTCTTGCCCTTCCACTCCCCACTCTCTCTCTTGCTAGACCCTGACCCGCAGGCCAAAGCAGCAGCTCAGGCCGGGATATAGTGGCCCCCAAACCTGGGGCAGCTCCGGGCAGGTACAAAGTGGTGCCTCAACACTGGGCTCCAGTAAGCAGGATACAGTGAAGGACACTGCAGGAATTGGAAGCGTGTATCCTCACTCCTGCGCTGGAGACCCTGTTGACTGACCCGAACGGAATGGGTCGTTACAGTCTAGAGTCTGCAGTTGTTTCAGAAGCATAGGGCATACTCAGGAGTAGGGCTAGTAAGATGTATAAACTGGTTGAGGCATACAGGACATGTCAAGAGTGCAGGAGGCTAAGGCCCTTGGAAACTATTAACTCGAGGACACAAGGGAGTGTTGCCCATTGGAGGAACGTATGAGGTTCTGGGTTTGATTCCCAGAACTGCAAAGTAAATAATCACATAAATATGTAAAAATATAAATTAATCCTAGCTGGACTCTAGCCAGAGAAAACACTGGCATCAGCTCTTTCACCGGTTGCTGAAGATGTTGACGAAGTGTTTCCCAGCCATCCTGGTCTAGGGGCAGCTGTGGTATGTGCGTATGTGTGTATGTATGCACACACATATACAGGTTAGAGATCAATATCAGCTATCTATCATCTGGCCACTGAACTCCAGAGTCCTCTTGTCTGTTTTCTCAGGACTGAGACCCCAGGTCAAGCTTCCCTGACCCCAATCCTACCTCTGTTTGCTCCTACCTGGGTTTTAATTTTTAAAAATATTTTATTTATTTTATGTATATGAGTACACTGTAACTGTCCTCAGACACACCAGAAGAGGACACCAAATCCCATTACAGATGGTTGTGGGCCACCATGTGGTTGCTGGGAATTGAACTCAGACCTCTGGAAGATCAGTCAGTGCTTTTAACCACTGAGTAATCTCTCCAACTCCTGGGTTTTGATTATTGTCTTGTTTTTTTTGTTTGCTTGTTTGTTTTTTTGAGACAGGGTTTCACAGTCCTGGCTGTCCTGGAACTCACTCATTCTGTAGACCTGGCTAGCCTCAAACTCACAGAGATCTGACTGCCTCTGTGTCTGGAATGCTGAGATGCATCACCACCGCCTGGGTTGTTTCTTAATTTTTAGAGTGAGTGCCGGGGATTGAAGGGGATTGAATTCAGGTCTTCACGCTTGACGTGGCTTTATCAATTGAGCCGTCGGCTCCCTTTTCCTCCCAATACAAATTCATCTCACACTAAAATTTGAGAGTTGGCTGTGAGAGTTAGGAAAGATAAGTGGCTCTCTGGGTCACTGAAAAAGCCAATACACGGCAGAAAAAGGAAATCATCTCTGCTACAGACATACCCACATAAGAGAGGGTTTCCTCCCCTTCTTTCTTTTCCCCTCCCTCAGCCAATTTACCATTAAAAAAAATAAATAAATAAAACAAGTTGGTCATATCCTCGACTGAGAATGACTCTGAAAGGCTAAACCACAAGTTGGTGTTTATGACTGGCTCGACTCACACTAATGTGTGCCAATTGGATGCTTGCTTGGGACCTAGGGTCATTATGGAGGCCTGGGGGTTGGGAATAAGAGTGGGGACCCAGGCCCCTAAACTCTGCCTCCCTCCTAATTGCCCCATATGCTGGTTTTATTTGGTGGCTCCTCTGGGTGGAGGGGACTCTGGGAAGAGATGAATTCATTCTTAGTTACCTCACCAGATTGCTAATTTTCACTGTGATGGCATAAATCACCATAATTACTGCGGTCCCCAAATGGAGAGACAGCTATTCTGGAGTAAGGGCAGCAGATTTATTAAAGCCGGCCTACCTGGGGTCCACAAGGCATGGGGCTAGCTTCGGGGAGACGCTCTGGGATTTGGGATAGAGGGCATGCAGGGCAGTTACTTTCCATCACCAGGGAAAGAACAACAAAGAAAGAAGAAAGGAGAGCCTCTTCAGGGTTAATAGCAGGAGCCTGCGTTTATCACAGACCTTTGGGTAAATGGAGCTCAGCGGCAGGCAGATGTTATACTTAGAATGTTCCAGGTCCCGAGCTCAGTCGCTAGCATCTAAGTAAATAAGCAAACAACCCGTGCCTCCAGGAAGCCCAGAAGCTGCTTCTGGGCTTGGCTCACAGACAGAATGTCAGCACAACCTCAGCCTTTTCTCCTTCCCGGGAACTCACTTTTTGGTGTGGCTTGGATTTTGTCTCTCTGAGGGAAATGACCTCAAGCAGAGGCTGCAAAAATAGCCAGTCTTTAGAGAGAGGCTCAATTTCACTTAGGGGGTGGGCAAGAAGCCTAATGTAAGTAGATACTTTGTCCTCTGCCTCTAATGTTAATTTAAGCACACACACACATTAATATGCTATAAACTTTTTGGAAAAAAAAAATGAAAATCTGGGATTGAGTATGTGGTTGAGCATTCCAGTGCTTGCCTGGCAGCTGGAAATGCTGGGATCAATAGATCTTAGCACTATAGCAAATAGATCTATGAGATAAAAATATGAAATTTTGTGAATAGTGACTTAGCATTTCCACAGAAGGTGAAGAGATAGAAAACAAAGGATCACACTTTCTCTGTGGTCATTCTTTTTTCTTTGTCTGGGACAGGGTTTCACAGAGCCCAGGTGGCCTCAAACTAGTTCTGTGGATCTGGAGCAAGCAGGAAACCCTAGGTTTAATCCTCAGGACTGCATTAATCACCCAGTTTATGGTTGACTCCCGTTGTGACCCAAGAATTCTGGAAGTAGTGGCAGGAGGACCAGATTATTTTCCCCCCAGGAGTGGTTTCGCTGTGTAGCCTTGGCTGTCCTGAAACTCACAGAGATCTGCCTCCCAAGTTCTGGGACTCGAGGTCTAGGTCACCACTGTCCGGGGAGGATCAGACATTTAAGGTCATTCTCATATACAAAGGAACTCAGAGGCCAGCCTGGGTTACATATGACTGTCTCAAAAACAACAAATAACAAAAACCAAGACAAAGAAACCTTTCTCTGTATCTGAGGATGACCTTGAACTTCTGATCCTTTTGCCTCTTTGCTGGACTTACAGGCATTTGACACCATGGCAGCTAAATATAACTTTAATGTTTCGCTGTCTCTTTTAAACCTCATATTCTCCCTTTTATTACTGTTTACAGTAGTGTGTGTGTGTGTGTGTGTGTGTGTGTGCGCGTGCGCGTGCTTGTGTGCCTTTACCTGCTGAGCCATTCCACCAGCCTTCTCTTACATTTTTGGTTAGCATGCAAGAGGTTTTCACTGTAACCGTTAGCTTACTGGAGATTCCGCTAGGCTCCTCCCAGGGACCTGGCAACGGCTTACGTCATTACCTGCCGCCATTACCTGCCACCGGCAGGTGTGCCATATTAAAGGACTGAACTCACTACTGGGTTCTCTCTTTTTCTCTAGTTTCATGTGTTCCTGGTCGGTCTTTCTTTTTTTCCCTTTCCCTCTTTCTGTCCTCTGTGGCCCCTTCTGTGCCCTCATGGCTCTGCCCTCGTCTGTCTGCCTCTACCCTGTCTCTTCCCTTCTCCCAAATAAACCTTTATACCAGGTCTGTCACATGCCGTGATTTCTCAGGGGTGGTGGGGCTTCAAACCTCCTCCTTCCCTCTCACCGCCCTCTTTTTACTTTAATGTCCTACATATGCCTATGAACTATATTGTTTGTTTTTATTAAGTCAGAGTCTCACTAAGTAGCTCTGGTTGGCCCAGGCTGTCTTTGAACTCACAAACATCTAGCTGCCTTAGCCTCCCAAATGCTGGGATTAAAGGCATTCACATGTGATCGAAAACAGTCAAAGTCACTCAGTTTCTCAAATCCACATCACAGTGTCTGGGTTTTTGGGTTTTTGTTTGTTTGTTGCCTGACATTTTAAACATACCCAGGGTGGGGGTGGGGGCTGAAAAACAAAAGAGGCCTACTGAGGAGGAATGTTTTTTGCCTAATACTCCAAAGCCGGGGCAGATTTAGAGCCCAGAGCATCTGTTATTATCGATGGCAGGTTGATGGCCTAAGAACAGAGAGAATTTTTAGGTCAGGAATGTTTTGCGCAAAATCGAGGCTGCGCCTGGCCATTGGAAGATAAGACAAACAAATAATGGATTTCGACGGGATAAATGGTTCTGGCTAGGATCTGCTGCTCCCTCTCTTGCCCCAGCTGCCCTCAGAAGACAGGGAACAGACCTGTTTTATGTTTTCCTGCCTTCCAATCACCTGCCTTCCTGTTTAGGCAGCAGACAGACTTGTGTTATAAACACAGCTCTGCAGAAAGCTCCTTTGGCCAAGTATGGCATTTAGAATATTCTACTTCTCTTTTGATGTTTTCCACTGTCCTTTAGGTTCCCTTGCGCTCCTATCCAGAACACACTACGGTGCCTAGAAACAAAGTAGATGTTCAATAATAATTTGATAATTTCCAATTAGGAAAAGAATTTAAAGGAGAAACGGCTCACTCCTCTGGAGTCATCTGTCACCAGGAGTGTCTACATGAAAGGGCTCAGGTCATTCTTGGTCTTTAGGTTGTTTCAAAGGTTCTCTAGTGGGGTCATGCCATTTCTTCTGAAGCTTCCTGCCTTAAAGACAGTGACTGTTGGGTTGTAGTAACACTAGAACAAGTAATTTTGCCTTCTAGAACAAGGCTGTTTCTCTCAGTGGCTTAGTTTCAGACCTGTTGAAAAAGCCAAAGGCCTTTCAGATCCCTCAGAACTGGAGTTATAGGCATTTGTGAGCCATCTGATGGGGATGGTGGGAATTGAATTCATCCCTTACAAGAGCAGCGAGTGCGGAGCAGTGGTGGTGCACGCCTTTAATCCCAGCACTTGGGAGGCAGAAGCAGTCGGATTTCCGAGTTTGGGACCAGCCTGGTCTACAGAGTGAGTTCCAGTTCTACAAAGAGAAACCCTGTCTCGAAAAACCAAAAAAAAAAAAAAAAAAAAAAAAAAAAAGGAGCAGTGAGTGCGCTAAACCACTGAGCCATCTTTCTGGCCCCAGGAATAACTGTTACTCTATTTATTATAATATAATATACACATTGCATGTGTGAGTGTGTAAGTGTCATGGTGTGTGAAGGTCAGAGGAACAGCCTGCAGGAGTCAGCTGTCTCTTACTACCATGTAGGTCTCAGGGATCGACCTCAGGTGGTCAGGCTTGGCCTGACTATTTTACCTACTTTTACCCACTGATCCATTGTTGGTCTGGAAATTATTTCATTTTTGAGGGAAGGTTGGGGCTTGAGACAGGGTTTGTCTGTGTAGCCCTGGCTGTCCTTAAACTCATTTTGTAGACTAGGCTGGCCTTGAACTCAGAGATCAGCTTGTGTTAGGTGTATGGGTCTTTTGTCTGCATGATGTCTGTGCGATGTGCATGTAGTGCCCATGGAGTCCAGAAGAGGGCATCAGGTCACCGGGAACTGCAGTTACAGTTGTAAGCCACCATGTGGGTGCTGGGAATTGAACCCAGGTCCTCTGGAAGAGCAGTCAGCACCTCAAATCACTGAGCCATCTCTCCAGCTCCTCCTTGGGGATTGAATGCACTGCTCCCTGGATGATAACCAAGCACTCTACTAACCAAGCTACAACCCGTCCTCAAAATAAAATGAAACACGCTGTCCTGTTCATGTTTACTATTGAGACACACACACAGCAATCCTCAAACAATTCTGAAAGTCCTTACAGTATTTACCATGACTACATGTTATGATTCTATAGCCTTTTTGTGTGTTTGTTAACAGAGTCTTTCTTGCTATGCAACTCAGGCTGGCCTCAAACTCACCAAGTAGCTAAGGCTGACCTTCTGTCTCCCGAGAAGTGCTGGGATTTGTCAGACATGTACCACACCTGGGATATTTGTCTTTTCTTTTAGCTTTAGCTGCCCTAGAACTCACTATGTAGACCAGGTCAGCCTAGGACTCACAGAGATCTGACTGCCTCTGGCTCCCAAGTACTGGGATTAAAAGCGAGTACAGCCATGTCCGATTTAGAGTCTTTTCAGACAGAGCTTTAAAAACAGCTATCTCTTCCTTCTTGTTGAATGTTAAAAGTACAGCTGGATAGAAATATGAAGCTTTAGTAGCAAGGCAATGCAGAGAAAGAAGGGTCAAGTGGAATTGGCTCCTGGAACCTAACTCCATCCTGGCAGGTGAGCAAGCAGCACCAGGGGCAAGCTTTCCCATTTTGTTCATGGGGGAAAGAAGGAGGAAAGGGGAATGGCTCAGTGGTTAAGAGCACAGGCTGCTCTTCCAGAGGACCTGGGTTCAATTCCTAGTACCCACATGGCAGCTCACAACTGACTGTTATTCCAGCTCCAGGGAATCTGACATCCTTACACAGACATGAATGCAGGCAAGACCATGCATATGAAATAAAATTAAATAAGTTAGAAGGAAGGGAAGGGCATCAGGAACTCAGATGGCAATGTACTAAATCCTTGGGGACCTGGAAACACGGAGCTACTTTCCTTTGCCTGCAATTTCCAGAGAGGTTCTCACTTTGTAGCTTTGGCTGACTTCAGTCTCAGAGATCAGCCTGCTTCTGCCCCTCAAGTGCTTCAATTAAAGGAGAGCACCCGCATGCCCAGCTTGCCTGCCATTCATTATCGCTGAAGTGCTTGCAATAGTTCAAAGATACAGTAGTGCAATGAAGTCAGCAAAAAGTAGCAGATGAGGCTCATTTTTCTGTCTTTTGATTGATGGAAGGGATGCTTGCTTTGGAGGAGGAGTTTTCTTATTTTTTACACAGAATATTAAGACATGGGAAACCCTTCACCCCCATTGCAAGGCTCTGCCAAAGGAAAAGAATTGGGACACCTGAATTTATGACCTCAGGTTCACAACACAGCTGACATTTAGAGAAGCAGATTGTAAGAGGACTGAGAATATTGGCAACAGGAATGCTTGAGATAAGCTTTGCTGGAACACTCGCAGTTTGGTGGGGAAGGGGACATAATAGCAACTATTATTTGCAGTGCCCCTACTGCGAGTCAGCCACTTTGCATATCTATTTCATCTAGTCTTTACCTAAGCCATTTAGACAGTATTATCCGAGTTTACAGATGAGCAACCAGAATCTATCGTTTGCTGATGTAAGGTCACTTGAGATACTTGACAAGAGGTCATGGACTGAGCTGATCAACGACAATCCAATTTGCTTTTCCCAGGCGCAGTTCAGCCTGTTCCCTCTCTACAAATATCCTAATGCGCAGGCGCGGTCCATTCAGGCGCGCGTCTTCCGGGCCCCTTGCGCAGGCCACGGTCGCCCCCTGCTGACTAAGTGAGGAAGCGCGCTGAGTGTGAACGTTAAGGAACTTCAAGGCAGAAGAGTCCTCTCAGCCGATAGAGGCCGCCACTCAACCTACAGCGTAACTCAGTGCGTCTGGCCCGTCTGGGAGGACTTCCTATCAGGTCTCTCTGATCCATACCGAGGAGGTCAACTTTCTTGAAGTCACTGTAAACAAAGAGTCGTGCGCCGACCCGGAAGTGGAAACTGTAGCTTCGCCTTCTGGCCCGCCGGAAGGAGACCAAAGGGAAGTTGTAGCCATGGCTGTAGCCGTGGCCACCGCCGGGGTCCTAATGGGCTCGGAGCCCGGCCCCGCGGAAGAACTCGCGAAACTTGAGTACCTGTCTTTGGTGTCGAAGGTTTGCACGGAGCTGGACAATCACCTGGGCATCAACGACAAGGATCTGGGTGAGCTGTGGCCTTTGAGTTTGGGGTCGAGAGAGGCAGGAGAAAAACAGTTGATGCTCCGTGTGTATGTGTCTGTCATTGTGACTTGAGCTCCGGGAACCTGTGGCAGTGGACTCTGCTTGAGAGCCACCCGGTCCGAGCTATTAGAAACCATTTTTTGTGAGCTGCCAATGAAGGCTGGGGCAGCTATATAATTGATAATTATATAGCTTGATAATTTTTTTTTTTAAGTTTTGGGTGTTTAAATAGCTTTAACAATAGCAGCAGCCGCCCCCACGAAGATGATGGTGGTAATTATGGCCAGTAATTTTTAGAAGCTCACGAGATATTGTGGGTAGCTCTTCATCTTATCTTGTTTGGTCTTCGCTACAGTGAGGCAGTAGTCAGCATCTACTTGAGCTTGTGCTTTGAGTCGTTGTCTTGATTAGTCACATGTTCTTACCTCTCACATACTAGTCATTAGATGTTTAGGGGCAAACTATGACTAAGGAACCCAGACAGAAAATAAGAAAGGCTAGGGACCGAGATCATAATATATACATAGCCGGAGCCCTTGTGAAAATGAGAGGCCATGCATGGGGATTAGGAGCATACGGGGAGCGATTCGGTTTGATGGGTACAGGGTTGCTTCACTTGTTGTTTCAGGAGAAAATGGTTATAGAGGGAGGAAGATGAGTGAAAGAGTGCCACCTGTTTTTTGTTTTTAGTTGGTTTTTTTTTTTTGGTTTTTCGAGACAGGGTTTCTCTGTATAGCCCTGGCTGCCCTGAAACTCACTCTGTAAAAAAAAATAAATAAATAAAAGAGTGTCCATAAATCATGTGGGTGCCTGGGGCCTGCAGAGGCCAGAAAACGGTTTCAGATCCCCTGGGACTGAAGTTATAAACAGACAGGTGTGAGCTGCCATGTGGATACTGGGACTAAACCTCAGTTCTCTGGAAGAGCATCCAGTGCTATTAACCTCTGAGCCACCTCTCCAGTCCCAAGCATTTTATTTTATGTGCATGGGTGTTTTGTCTGCATGTATGTCTGTGTATCACCTGCATGCCTAGTGCCCACAGAAAGTTTTGGATGCTTTGAAACTGGAGTTACAAATTGTTGTGAGTTGGGGGCTGGAGGAATGACTCAGCAGTTAAGAGCACTGACTGCTCTTCCAGAGGTCCTCAGTTCAATTCCTGTCAATCACATGGTGACTGACAACCTTCTGTAATTGGATCCAATGCCTCTTCTTGTGTGTCTGAAGACAGCAACAGTGTACTCATATAAGTAAAATAAATAAATCTTTAAAAAAAAATTGTTGTGAGGTGCTGTGTGTGTTCTGGGAATTAGACCCAGGTCCTTTTAATTGATGAGCCTTCTCCAGCCTCTCCCCTCCCCCCATCTCTCTCTATCTCACTGTATCTCTTGTTGGTCTGGAACTCAAAACTTAGAAACAAGTTGGCCTCAAACTCAGAGATATCCTCTGGCATCTGCCTCCAAAGTTCTGGAATTAAGGTGTTGGCCAGCAAATCATGCAGACTTTTAAAAATGAACATGTGACATCATCAAATGGAGAACTCAGGGAGAGGGAATGTTTCAAGACAGGTGAGGGAGAGCTGGGAATTGGCATGGTGCTTGCATGAGATCGTGGGGTACCAAAATAAATGATAAACCACCACCACCACAACAACAACAAAACCCTGGCAACTGGAAACTCAAAGGGGCCACAGAAGTCAGATTTGGGACTTCAAATGAGCCATTTCCTTACCTGTGAAATAGAATGTTACCTCTGGGTTAGCAGCTGGAACCTAGATGTCCAGCTAGTATATTTCAGGCTATGTTTTCTCCTAGTCAGTGTGTGCCTGTTTGTACATGTTGAGCTTCCCTAATCTGAAATGTGCACCGCTTTGAGCTGGTACCAACATGAATCTTTCAGTGTGCATGTGCTGCTGCTAGCTTTGAGATCAGCTCTTCAAGTATCTGCTAAGTATCACTTATTTTCTCTTTCCCTTTCTAAAAAGAATTTGGTTGAAGTCTGTGTTGCCTGGGTTCCAACCCTGGCTTCATCAATTATTGGTTAGGGTGACTGCCTACTTAGATTGTTGTAAAAACCTTGGAAATAAATAATAGTGCTTGCCAGACAAGTAAGCTTCAAAATGTATTAACTATAGGCATTGTTATTAACTTGTAATTATTTCTAAGCTAGCTGGGTGATATTTGGCTTTTTCTGAATGTCGTCAAAAGTTAATGGCAGCCAGGCAGGCACCTATAAACTCAGGCCTTGGGATGTGGAGGCTGGATAATTAGTAATTCCAAAGTCATACAGATAATCTGAGGGTAACTTGGGCATGTATGTGAATTAGGGGTATGACACTGCCTCAAAAATCAACAACAAAATTAACCACAATAAAGGCATCCTATTAATACGTACAATAAATATATGCCAGTAAAATTTCCAGAGACTTATTTTTTAACTATGTATACATGTGCATAATTGTGTGGGTATTTGCACACACGTTGATCCCCTGGAGCTGGAGTTAACAAGTAGTTGTGAGCCTGGAAAGTGAAGTAAGTTCTCCTGCAAGCAGAGGCCATGCTCTTAGCTATTGGGCCATCTCCTCAGCCCCAGGCTGTTATTTATTTATTTATTTATTTATTTATTTATTTATTAAAAAGTTTTACTGCCTGTAGATATGGCTCATGAGTTAAAGAGCACTCATTGCTTTTGCAGAAGACCTGAGTTCAGTTCCCGGCATTCACATTAGGAGGCTCACAACCACATACAGCTGTAATTCTGGGTAAGCTGATGCCTTCTGGCCTTTAAGGGTATCTGCATGCATGTGTGCATATTTACTATCTTAGGTACCATTTTATTGCTGCTAAGAGACACCATAACCAAGGTAACTCTTAAAAAGAAAGTGATTAGTTGGGGACTTGCTTATAGTCTGAGAGTTTAGGCTATTATCACGGCAGGGAGTGCGGTGGCAGGGACACATGGTGCTGAGATGTAGCTGAGAGCTCAGTGATCCACAGGCACACGCTCGTGCACACACACACACACACACAAAGCTTGGCATGGGCTTTTTGAAATTGTTCATCCCCTACTGACATACCTTCTCCAACATACCTCCAACAAGGCCACACCTCCGAATCCTTCCTAAACAGTTCTTCTAACTGGGAATCAGGTATTCAAACATAAGAGCCTATGGGGCCATTCCCACTCAAACCACCACACTTACTTCAGCTTGACGATTGTATCATCTAATGATAGCTAGCTAACTTGTTTTATATAAATCAGGTCTTACCTTCCAGAAACTGTAGAACATGTTTTTCTCTTTGTGTGTATGTGTATATGTGTGCATGCATGCAGTGTCTCTGTGTGTATGCATGGACTTGTACTTTCATGTGTTGTCTTCCTAGAGACTGTGGCAGTGTGTGTGTAGTTGCTAGCTTTATGATAAGAGGGTATGTACTCTCTGGGACGAATCTGCTTCCCAGTGTAAATGCATTCTAGAGCTTGGTTGAACATTTTGGAGTCATATCTTCTTTTCATTTATAAAGTCAACCAGAACATACATGAACAATCTCTCAGCCAATTATATATTTCTTTTTCCTTTGAGGGCTTTTTTTCTTCAGCTCACTACTAGTCCACTTCCACTCCCAAGAATGTTTTTTCTTTCCTTTTTTTTTTCTTTTCAGAATCCCACTATGTAGCTCTGGCTTGCCTGGAATTCACTATTTGGAGTAGGTTAGGTTTGACTCAAACACAAAGCTCAATCTGCCTTCCTCCTGAGTGCTGGGATTAGATTAAAGGTGTGTAGGACTATGCCTAGCTGGTTTTTTTTTTTTTTTTTTTTTTTTTGGTTTTTTTTTTTTTTTTTTTTTTTTTTTTTTGGTTTTTCGAGACAGGGTTTCTCTGTGTAGCTCGGGCTGTCCTGGAACTCACTCTGTAGACCAGGCTGGCCTCGAACTCAGAAATCCGCCTGCCTCTGCCTCCCAAGTGCTGGGATTAAAGGCGTGCGCCACCACCGCCCGGCTTGCCTAGCTGGTTTTTATTTTTGTATATATTGTGTGTGTGTGTGCTTTCCCTCCATCTATGTTTGTGAACTACTTTTGTCCAGTTCCTGTAGAAGCCAGGAGAGGGCGTTGAATCCCTTGAAACTTAAGTTTCAGACAGTTGTGAGCCTTCATTTTGGTGCTGGGACTTGAACCCAGGTTCTTTGGAAGAGCAGCTAGTGCTCTTAACTGCTCAGCCCATCTCTCCAGCCCTGGCTTTTCTTTAATTTATTGTCTTTATTTTGATGACTAGCTTGTGTCTCTGGTGCAATCCTTGCTTCTAGAACACAAGAACCTGGAATGGGTGGCCTGGTACTAAAAAGGCATGCTTTTCCTGCTTCTTCTTGCCTCATTTTCAGCCTCCGGTCAGGAACCAATGCCTGCTTTCCCTAGTGCTTGGGGCTCACTCTGTTTCTTTGCCCTCTAAACCTAAATTAAAGCATGGCTTTATCTTCCTCTCCCAGCAGCTGCCAGGAATTTGAACTCCTCTGTCCTGTTGTTTGGTTTCAAACACTAGTAAAACTTTTTGACCTTAAAAACTAAATAAGGTACTCTAGCTCCTTGGGGCTAGAGGGACAGCTCAGAAATTTAAGAGCAGGGGCTATTCTTCCAAAGGGTTAAGATTCCTGGCACCCATGCCCATGTGGTGGCTCACAGCTGTCTGTACATCCAGTCACACAGGGTCATCAACCCCTATGGCTTCTGAGGGCACCAGGCATGAGTGTGGAACACAGGCATAGCTGCAGGGAAAACCCCTGTACACATAAAATAGAATATTTTAAAAAGAGATTTTTTTTTTCTTTATTTCTTCCTTTACTTCAAAGTAGTTGGTAGTTTTTAAGACAATTGGGTAACCTGATTAGTTTTTAATATACTTAAAACAATTTTTGGATGGAATCCCCATTTATAATTCCTTATTTATGTTTTTTTAACAGCTGAATTTGTCATCAGTCTTGCTGAGAAAAATACTACCTTTGATACTTTTAAGGCTTCTCTGGTCAAAAATGGTGCAGAATTCACAGTATGTATATCTGAAGATTCTTTGTTTTCTCTTTGTTTTGGTGTTGTTACTGAACTTAAATTTTGATAGGAGTAAAGGATTTTTAAGTAGGAAGGAGACAGTTTGTACATATCAGTTAAGTAAGCCATCAAATGTGTAAAGTTGTGTAAAATGTGTTGCTGGTTGGGGGGGCCAGATTTCCTCCATGCTTTCCTAGGAGAGTGCTGCAGGGTTTCCATCATTAAGTCTCTGCGGACGTTGGCATTCTTGTTCTGTGAGTCAGGACGTCTAGGTTTTGGAGGCAGTTTTAAAAGATGGGGAGTAAAATGGTCTCTGGGCATCATCCACGCCAGTGGTTCCCAGCCTTCTAACGCTGCAACCTTTTGATGCAGTTCCTCATATTGTGACTCCCAGCCATACACTTATTTTTTGTTGCTACCTCATAACTGTAATTTTGCTACTGTATGACTCATAATGTAAATATCTGTTTTTTGATGGTCTTAGGTGACTCCTAAAAGGGTTGTGACCCACAGGTTGAGAACTGCTGGTCAAGTTAGCTTCATGCTGTCCCAGGCTGACCTTCTGTGCTTTCTTGCTCTAGTCAGCACAGCCGAGTGCATACGCACACTTCCCTACAGCACATCTTGTTGTAATATTGAACCAGATCCAGAGGCTGACATGCTCTGTCTTGTGCTTCTTTTCTTTGAAGGATTCTCTTATTAGCAACCTGTTGCGTCTCATACAAACCATGCGGCCTCCAGCAAAGCCTTCTACTAGTAAAGGTAAGTAGGGCTTCCAGCTGAGCCGAGCCTCTAGAAGGGTCTGGGTGGTGACATCCCTGTAAATTAGACTTTGTTCTCAGCTGTTGCTAAGTAAGAGAATGCTCTAGTCAAATTCTGAGACATTCAAATGAAGACCAATATGCTCCCTCCCCTCCTTCATGGGCACACAGCTTGTCGAGGCTTTCACAGTCAGTGGATTTAGACAGTCAAGCTAAACTATCTCTAGTAATTATGTGATATATGTAGTAAAATACTATTTGTTTTCCATTTGATACAAATCTAATGTCGAAGTTATTTTATTTACCAGTAATAACATTAAATCTCTCTCTCTCTTTCTCTCTCTTGTAACTCTTTCCTGCTCCTTAATGAAATCAGATCCAGTTGTTAAACCCAAAACTGAAAAAGAAAAGCTGAAGGAACTCTTCCCTGTTCTTTGCCAGCCAGACAACCCTTCAGTTCGGGTACGGATGCTGTTTGGGGAATGTCTGTCCTAAGTGTGTGTTCTCAGTCCCTTTTCTTCTTCCCTTAAGAGATTGTCTGGATTTTAACTTTGTCTGTTGTGTGATGTTTTTGGAGCAGAGTATAAAAGGGTCCAGAGATTAATAGTCAAAGGACATGAACTCGGATGAGTTTGGGGATGCCGGGGAGCAGAGGCGGGGTATCAGATAGGTATGAAATGACTTAAGATTCTGACAGATGCCCAGTGGACAAAATTAGAATTTTTTTCTGATTTATACTTTTTTTTTTAAGTTTTACGATTAATTTATTTTACGAAATATGAGTGCACTGTAGCTGTCTTCAGACACACCAGAAGAGGGCATCAGATCTCATTACAGATGGTTGTGAGCCACCATATGGTTGCTGGGAATTGAACTGAAGACCTCTGGAAGAGCAGTCAGTGCTCTTAACCGCTGAGCCATCTCTCCAGCCCTGATTTATACTTTTAAAAAGTGTAATTTTTGAAATGTTTTTATTTTTAAACGATTTCATTTTAGGATAGCTGTGTTAGTGAATTTGTTTAATTCCAGCATTTGAGAGGCAGAGGCAAGAGGATCTCTGTCAGTCCAAGGTCAGCCTGGTTTATATATTGAGTTCTGGGACAGCCAGGGTTACATAGAGAGAAAAAAAAAAAAATCTTAGAAAGAATGTACTGGCCGGGCGGTGGTGGCGCACGCCTTTAATCCCAGCACTTGGGAGGCAGAGGCAGGCGGATTTCTGAGTTCGAGGCCAGCCTGGTCTACAGAGTGAGTTCCAGGACAGCCAGGACTACACAGAGAAACCTTGTCTCGAAAAATACCAAAAAAAAAAAAAAAAAAAAAAAAAGAAAAAAAGAAAGAATGTACTGATTACCTGTCAATCCCAGCGGTTGGATGAGAAAGCCGACCGACCTAAATCATGATCAAATTAATTAATTAAATAAATCATAATCAAATTAATTAAAGCAAGCAGTTAGTTAAAGCAAACCTAAGGTAGGGTTCAAGAAGTCAGTATTGAGCATGGGGAAGACAAAGTTTTTATAGCTCAGGGGTAGGGGATTTTCAAATGGGGGATTTGGCAGGCAAATAGGTGGGGTTACAGAATGTAACAAAGTGTCATAACAATAGGTGGTTTATAATAAGCTTTTGAAACAAAGTAAGGGTTGCAAGGTGGTCATAACAATCTTTTGAAACAAGACATGTGATTGCCATCCCTGGAACAGGCAGTGCAGAATCATTTGTAGTTAAGATGGCCAGTGGGACATGGCCCAATCCTTGAGCCACAAGAGATTTAATCATAAACAGGAATGAACCTAGTTTGCCTTTATTGTAAGATGGCTTTCAAGCCCAAGATGAAGATGGCTGGTTCATTTTCTGTGTACCAGGTAAGTAACAGTAAGGAGAGCAGATACAGTTTTCTGCCTTTTTGCAGATTACATGCTATTTTTGGATGGAGAGTAGAGGTTAGTATGTAAGTAGCCTGTCTAAGGGGAGAGAGAGATGAGCAGTAAACAAATGGGCACCAGTATACCCTGGTATTTATAGGGGGTTGCTTCTAGAACCCCCAGGAACCAAGATATGATGCTCAAGTTCCTCAGACAAGCTGAATATAATATTTGCATGTAGCACACAGGCATCCTTTCACACACTTTATGTCATTTCTAGATTACCTAATACAGTGTAAGCTCTATGTAAGTAGCTGTTAGGCCATAGTGCTTAGGGAATCAAGGAGATCTGTAAACATGTAATTGTCTGAATCTAGGATACAGACCTTGACAGTACAGAGGGCCAATAGTCACCGTGTCACCGTGTCACAGTGGGTGGCAGTAAAAACCGTGGAATGTAATTGAACAGAAAAGAGTATGCAGAAAGTGTTGCTTTTTAAAGGTTTCCATCTGGGCCAGGAGTGACGGCCCAGTGGGAAAGGTGCTTGCCAGCGTGCCTGGCAGCCTGAGTTTGGTCCCCAGGAGCCACGTCATGTTGGAAGGAGAGAACCGACTTCCGCAGGCTAGTGATGTGAAGGTGGATGGATTTTTTTTTTCTCCTTCTTATTACTTTGCTGACCTCTGACCCTATAGACCATGTTGGATGAGGAAGACGTGAAAGTCGCTGTGGATGTCTTGAAAGAGCTGGAAGCTTTAATGCCCAGTGCAGCAGGCCAAGAGAAACAAAGAGACACTGAGCACAGGTTTGCCCTTACGTCCTGTTCATTTGCATGTGTAGTATACCATGACAGTTGAATTTTGTGGGCCGGTTAAGCAAACCATGGACAAAGTGGGTAGACTCTTAACTGGCTGTGCTCTGGGGTGGGGTTCATTGCTCCACGCTGAAAGTATTTATACTAAAATGCTACGGTGCTCAGAAGTTAGAAATCGGAGCTGACGGAGACCAGCTACATCTAAGTCGTTACTTTCCCACTGGGATGTGGTCTTGTTCAGAAGTTAGAGGTTCCCAGCTCATACAGAGTGACACTGTCCTGGGTGCTTGGGATGTAGAGGTGAAATTAGGTTGATTTATTTTCAAACAGGTCCTTGTTGATTTATTAGGGACAGGACAAAGAAGAAGAAGAGGAGTCGAAGCCGAGATCGCGACCGAGACCGGGACAGGGACCGTGACAAGGACCGAGAACGAGACAGAGAGCGAGAACGAGACAGAGAGCGAGATAGAGACCATAAGCGGAGACATCGATCACGCTCTCGGTCACATTCTCGGACCCGCGAGAGGACTAAGGGGAAGTCTAGATACAGGTCTAGGAGCAGGAGTCAGAGTCCCTTCAAAGATCGGAAAGACCGGGAAAAGTATGGGGAGAGGAATCTGGACAGATGGCGGGATAAGCATGTGGACCGTCCTCCCCCTGAAGAGCCTGCCATCGGAGATATTTACAACGGCAAAGTGACCAGCATCATGCAGTTTGGTTGCTTTGTGCAGCTGGAGGGCCTAAGGTAATGGTTGACACGCTGTCATATCAGTGAGGGTAAACCATCTTTTACTGCTGAAGTAGGGGTGTGTGGTCATAGTCTAAGAAGCTACAGTAATTATACTTTAGTTAAAATTCAGGTATGTCAGGGTTATTAGGAAGTTAAACTTTTTATTGATTTTTTTCATAATTTTTAATTTTTAAAATGGAGTCTGTTTTCCCTGGCTCTCCTAGAATTCTGTATGTAGACCAGGCTGGCCCCAAACTCACGTAGATCTACCTGTGTCTGCCTCCCAGTTGCTGAGTTTAAAGGTGAGTGTTAGAATGGCGTGCTTTTTTGGTTGATTTTTATTTTTTTAAGGGATTTGAGTATATTAGGCAAGTTCCTTGGCACATTCTAAGCCTTAGATTGTTTTTTGATTTCTTTTTTTTTTTTTTTTTTTCGAGACAGGGTTTCTCTGTGTAGCCCTGGCTGTCCTGGAACTCACTCTGTAGACCAGGCTGGCCTCGAACTCAGAAATCTGCCTGCCTCTGCCTCCCAAGTGCTGGGATTAAAGGCGGGCGCCACCATCGCTGTTTTTTGATTTCAAAATGTCCCAGAGCCATTTATTCCTTTCTCTGCCCTCAGGAGATCTTCCCTCTGTTGATTGTGACAGTTGAAAATTGATCTTTCTCTTTTCAGTCCGTGTCTTTTTTTTTGGGAGGGTGGTGATGCTAACACTATTTTATTTGACCAACTTCTTGGTGGTCTTTTGTGAGCTTAAGCCCCTTCCTCCTTCTCCTCTTCTTCCTCCTCCTCCTCCTTTTTCTTGTCCTCCTTTCCTTCCTTATTTGTGTGTGTTATGTTCCTGTGTTCATGTTCATGTGTGGCACTTGACCAACTGGGCCATCTTATCTTTTTGAGACAAAGACTCACCATTGTAGGCAGTCATGTAACCTCAGACTTACTGTGTACCCCAGGCTGGACTAGAATTCATGATCTTCCTGCCTTGCCTCCTAAGGCGAAGATTTCAAGCCCATGAACATTGTTCAGGTCCGGCAGGAGTAGAGATCAGGCAAGGTTATGTTTAGGCTTGTTTCAGAGGTGTCTCACTGTCTCCCAGGAAGCGGTGGGAAGGCCTGGTGCACATCTCTGAGCTCCGACGGGAAGGTCGGGTAGCCAATGTGGCTGATGTTGTGAGCAAAGGCCAGAGGGTCAAGGTCAAAGTTCTCTCCTTCACTGGGACCAAGACCAGCCTGAGCATGAAGGTGGGTGATGTGTCCAGTCTGTTTCCACAGCTGATAGCCCAGGTGTGTCAGAGGACAGCAAGTGAGCAGTTCCCTTGTTATTGTGCTTTAGGATGTGGATCAAGAAACAGGAGAAGATCTAAACCCAAACAGACGTAGAAATCTGGTCGGGGAGACCAACGAGGAGACGTCAATGCGGAACCCAGACAGACCCACTCACCTCTCCCTCGTCAGTGCTCCTGAAGTAGAGGATGACTCTCTGGAGCGTAAGCGGCTCACCCGCATCTCTGACCCAGAGAAGTGGGAGATCAAGCAGGTGGGTCTTACAGCCATTCAGCATGTAGCATGATAGTTAGGAGAGTGGGCCCTAGACATGGCAGCCCGTGGTGGCTTCTGTCCACTTACTGGTTGTATGAGCCAAGTTATTGCATTCAGTGTGCCTCAGTGTGCCTCAATGCCCTTCCCTGTCCACCAGGGCCAGAGGTGGCAGTGTGGGATTAACAGTGAGCAGAGTTGAACCGTAATGGTGATTGTGATTTTTATTTTCCTCATTCTTCAGTGAGCATTAGAATGATGGTGTGTCAAACACTGGGTAGTGCTTGGCTGCCAGGACAGTGTTCCATGGTTCCTGCCCATGAGGGACTCAGCACCCAGGGCTGAGACAGGGCTAAACAAGTAACTGTGGGGCTGCATGCTGACATGAAAGGGTCAGGTGCTGTGGTGGTAAGAGAAGGCATCAGTAACCCTTCCTGGAGACAATACCTCTAAGCCCATGCCTTCAGCACCATGGTGTGCTGGTCCCTGGGGATTGGACATGCACCTTTCTCTGACTCTGATGTGCTGGGCTCCAGGAGAAGACTCTTAGTGTGACATCTCTGGAATTAACATTGAGAAAAAAAGGAGTTTTGATTGTAGCTACAGGTCTTAGTTACAGTGCTGCCTCCTTCTGCCCTTTGCTAGATGATTGCTGCCAATGTGCTTTCCAAAGAAGAGTTTCCAGACTTCGATGAAGAGACTGGCATTCTCCCTAAGGTGGATGATGAAGAAGGTACTCTGCCACTTGGGCTAGCTGATGAGGATTGGGGGTGATTGCAAGCCGCATTGCTAAAGTAGGCTGTTTGTGGTTTACCTGAGTGGGTGTTTGCTGCTGTTCCCTGGCTCACTCCACATCTCTGGATAGAAGCATGTGGTTAGACAGAGCAGTTACCTGTGGGACTTGTTTTCCTTTTTTTAGATTCAGTACCATTTTTAAAATATTTTTTTAAAGATTTATTTTTAGCCGGGCGGTGGTGGCGCATGCCTTTAGTCCCAGCACTTGGGAGGCAGAGGCAGGCGGATTTCTGAGTTCGAGGCCAGCCTGGTCTCCAGAGTGAGTTCCAGGACAGCCCGGCTACACAGAGAAACCCTGTCTCGAAAAACAAAAAAAAAAAAAAAAAAAAAAGATTTATTTTTTAGTTTTTAATATATATACACACATACACATATATACATACATACGTACGTACGTATGTATGTATGTATGTAATATAGCCCTGGCTGTCCTAGAACTTGATATGTAGATCAGGCTGGCCTAGAATTCACAAAAATAATCCACCTGCTTCTACCTCCTGAGTGCTGAGATTAAAGGTGCACACAACTATGCCCTGCTAGATCGATCGATCGATCGATCTATCTATCTATCTATCTATCTATCTATCTTAATCTATTATTATTTTGGGGTGTGTGTGTGTGTGTGTTTTACCTGCATGTGTGTAAATGTGTGTGCAGTACTTCAAGAGGTCAGTAGATGGCCAGAATCAGATGGCCAGAGATGAGATTCCCTGGAACAGGAGTTATAGAGTGTTGTGACGCTGCCTTGTAGGTACTGGGAATTGAACTTTGACATATGTTTCTCTGCAAAAGAACAAGTGCTCTTAACTGCTGAGCCGCTCTCCAGCCCCTAATGCTTATCTAGACTGACACTTAGAGTTACATTTCATTTGTTTCATTGCCTTGGAGAGTTTGTATATAAATCTGTTATTTATCCATTTTACTTTTCTTTTTGTATGGGAGCTCATTATGAAGTCTAGGCTAGACTTGTCTTCTTTTTTTAAATTTTTAGTGGTTTATTTTTATTTCATGTGAATTGGTGTTTTGCCTACATGATTGCTTGTATGAAGATATCAGATCTTTTAGAGTTACAGACAGTTGTGACTGCCATGTGGTGCTGGGGATTGAACTCAGGTCCTCTGGAAGACCAGCCAGTGCTCTTAACTGCTGAGCCATCTCTCTAGCCCTGATCTTTTATTTTTCAACATGTAAAAAAGCTAGATGAGATGGTGCACAGTTATTACCTCAGCATTCAGAAGGCTAGAAATCAGAACAGTTTTCTTCCACAGCTGGACTTCTTTTGAAGGCAGTTTTAGTCAATTCTTGGCTGGAGCATAACCCTAGCAGTGGGTTGGGGGTCCTGGAAGAGGAGGAGCAGTCCCCTAGGGTAGAATTATATCTACTGATGTCTTTTTGACCTGGGAAGCTGTTCCTTTTATTAAAAAAATTACATTTGTTTATTGTTGTGTGTGTGTGTGCATATATGTTTTGTGTGTGTGAACACACATGTGTAGCCAGGCAGTGGTGCACACGCCTTTAATCCCAGTACTTAGAAGGAGAAGGCAGGTGGATTTTGAGTTCGAGGCCAGCCTGGTCTTCAGAGTAAGTTTCAGAACAGCTAGGGCTATACAGAGAAACCCTGTCAAAAAACAAAAACCAACAACAACAAAAAAGAACCCATATGTGCCTCGGACCCATATATATGGAAAACAGACCAACTTGCCATAGTTGGTTTTGTTTTACCATGTAGGTCCTGGGGATCAAACTCAGAACATCAAGTGACTTTACACACTTAGCCACTCCTGCCAGTTTGGGGAAACTATGTATGAAAGTGTGCCACTGTGTTTGTGTGCCTGTCCGTCTGTGTGTGCATACATAGCTTTTAAAGGACAGCTTGCAATATTTGGTTTGCTCCTTCCATGGGGACTCCAGGAATTGAACTCAGGTACCTGCTGGGCCATCTTGCCAGCCTGAAATTAAATTTTTTAATGAAAATGACCAGTCTTGGGCTAGAGAAACGGCTCAATGGTTAAGAGCACTGACTGCTCTTCCAGAGGTCCTGAGTTCAATTCCCAGCAACCATATGGTGGCTCACAACCATCTGTAATGGGATCTGATGCCCTCTTCTGGTGTGTCTGAAGACAGCTACAGTGTACTGGTATATATAAAATAAATAATTTTTTTTTTTTTTTAAATGACCAGTCTTTTCTTTTTTGTTTATGGTAACTTCTTTCTGGTGAACTTTTAGATGAGGATCTTGAAATTGAACTTGTTGAAGAGGAACCTCCATTCCTGAGAGGGCACACCAAGCAAAGCATGGATATGAGCCCCATCAAAATCGTTAAGGTGAGAAAGTAGAGCTTTTTACCTGGAAATATCTACCAACTTGCTTCCTTAAAGCAGTGGTATCAGTATAAGCAGGAGTCAGGTCATCTGACTGGAAACCAGGGTCTCCATCTTGTAAATGGAGGGTGGCTCAGCTCTGTGCTTTTGCCTGTTTAACCTTTGTGTGCATGTTACTGTGTTTTGAGAGAAAGCAGAGATAAGCAGAAGGCTTGTTCTACCATTATTGCTGTGTTTAGGTCCTTAGGGCTTGAGTCTTTGGTGCTCTGGAGGGCAGAACTGCAAGAATGCAAACCAGAATCCTTAAAAACTTTGGTGTGTAAACAGATTGTCTTAGGGGTCTGCCAGCCCAGCTAGCCTATATAATACTGGTAATGGTGGTTGGTTTGTTTATTTTTTGAGGCGAGGTCTTACTATGTAGCCCTAGTTGGCCTGGAACTTTCAGAGGTTACCTGCCTCTGCCTTTCTCCTGAGTGCTGGGATTACAGGTATGAGCTACCACATCCAGCTGTAATCTACTCTTTCAGTGTTCTCATGTGGTCTCATAATTGCTTGCATTGTTAGTGATGGGCAAGTCACTAACCTTTTAGGATTCACGATGGATCTGATCATTAATTCTGTCTAACTGAAACACCCATATTGCTGTGAATTTTAGTCCTTAGGGTTAGATAGAATTCTTTTTCATTCCATTCCTTCTCCCCACCCTCTTCTCTCTGTGTGTATGCATGCACACATATTTATATGTGTGAGTACAGGCATGTGGCTGCATCACAGTTCACGTATGGAAGTTAGATGACAAGCTGATGCCTCACCTTCCACCTTGCTTGAGACAGAGTTTCTTGTACCATTTGAGCATCAGGGAATTTTCTGTCTGTGCTTTCCGTTTCCTTGTAGGAATGTGGGGATTATATAGATAGACACTGCTGCCTGGCTCTGTGTGTGCACTGGGGGTCTGAGCTCAGGTCCTTACGCGGTACCACGTGAGCCTTACTCACTGAGACGACATCTTCCCCAGGATTCCTCTCTTTTTGTTGTTGGTTTTCCTTTGTTTTTGAGTCAGGGTCTTGCTGCATAACCTTGTTAGCTTGGTACTTGTTATATAGCCAAAAATGGCCTCAAACACACAGTAATCCTTCTCCTCAGCCTCCTGAGTTCTAGGATCACAGTCTGCACACATCTTGCTCCAGCCTTTTCTTCTGTCCTTCATGCATCTAAAAGTAGCGTCATCCCTCTCTCTAAGGGATGATTCTTCAAGCTAAAAGTTCTTTCACTGATTTTTAATTTTATTGTATATGTTACAGATGATCCGTTGACTTCATGTGGCATGAGACATGGATGTGAACTTTATTCTTCCTCATGCTTTAGATGACAATAGTTCAACCATCTATCTACCTTTTCTGCATTTTTTAGACAGAGTCTTGGTCATGTTACCCTGGCCGGTCTGACACTGGCTCTGTAGACCTATCTAGCCTCAAATTCATAGAAATCTACCTGCCTCTATCTCCCAAGTGCTGGGATTAAAGGTGAACAGCATTATGACCAGGGTAACTGTTCACTTTTTCCTAGATACTCAATGCTTGCTGCTTTTTCCTCTGTTGTTTTAGAACCCAGACGGCTCACTCTCCCAAGCAGCCATGATGCAGAGTGCCCTGGCCAAGGAAAGGCGGGAGCTGAAGCAGGCCCAGCGGGAAGCAGAGATGGATTCTATACCCATGGGACTCAACAAACACTGGGTTGATCCCTTGCCTGATGGTAAGGCTCCAGAGTGTGGACCTTTTTTAAAAACAAAAATGACCTTATGTATATGTCACAGTTGATACTACAGACACAAAGTGAAAATTTAGCCTTGGTTTCTTTTTTATATTGTAGCTTTTTTGTATTACATTTCTTTTTCTAATTTACTACTTCTAAAAAATTATTTTTAGCTGAGGATTGGTGGTGGTGTATGCCTTTAATTCCAGCACTTGGGATGCAGAAGCAGGCAGATCTCTTTAGTTTGAGGCCAGCCTGGTCTACAGAGCAAGTTCCAGGACAGACAGGACTACACAGAGAAACCCTTTCTCATATATGTATATATATTATATAATATATATAATTTTTTTCCCCTAAGATTTTTTTTTTTTTTTTTTTTTTTTTGGTATGTGTTTGTCTCTGTATGTTGTTTTTTTTGTTTTTTTTTTTTTTTTTTTTGTTTTTTTCGAGGCAGGGTTTCTCTGTATAGCCCTGGCTGTCCTGGAACTCACTCTGTAGACCAGGCTGGCCTCGAACTCAGAAATCCGCCTGCCTCTGCTTCCCAAGTGTGGGATTAAAGGCGTGCGCCACCACCGCCCGGCTCTCTGTATATTGTTGAATCCCCTGAACCTGTTACAGGCAGTTGTAAGTTGCCCAACATGGATGCTGGGATCTGAACTCTGGTTTTCTGGAAGAGCAGCAACCAGGTCCTTTGAAAGAACAACAGATGGTCTTAGTCACTGAGCCATCTCTCCAGTGCTTTAATTTTTAAACAGCTGTTTAAAATAAGTGTTTCAGGAACCTTGGTCAAATCATTACAGTGGCTGAGTTTTTCTCTAAACAACTTTTAAGACTTTTATTGTAAAAATAGTGTAAGGGTTAGAGAGGCATCTCAGTGGTGGGCTGCTTACTTAGCATACATGAAACTCTAGGGGAGAAAAAGAGTACACTATGAGCTGCATGGGGTTGCCCAAGCCTACAATCCCAGCCCTTTGGAGGTAGAGGCAGAATTAAAGGTTCAAGGCCAAGCTGGAGGGTAGTGGTGCACAGTTTTAATCCCAGCACTCGGGAGGCAGAGGTGCAGGGGAAAGTGTTTCAGGTAGCCGCCAGAAGACATCTCAGTTGAGAATTCAGGAGTGCTCAGAAGAGGGGTGCAGCTGGTCTCTGCTACTTTGTGGGTTCTTCTTTTTCTCATCTTTTATTTCCTGTTTCATCCCCTGTCACTAGGTAGGAGAGGAAGAAGGATGGGGGTCCTTGAATCTAATTTCTTTCTTCCTATTTCTTTTTCAAGTACAACTATTAACAAAACCAAACCAACCCTACCCTTTCAGGGTCCTAGCATTTTTATACCCTCTGAAAAGTTCCCAGAATTCTAAACATCGCACAATCACAGAAACCATCTGCAGCTGGTGAAACCGTGCTTCTGCTAGAGCACGAGGCAAATCATAGTCAAAATCATAGTACAGACAGTTTGAAGCAGCCCCAAATCCCTACACCTGGGATTAAACTAAAAAAAAATTTTACAGTATTTCTGTGTTTTTAAAGGATCCAAAATTCCAGAATTCTCACTACAGAGGGGGTCTGTTTTAGAGAGAATTCTGGGGCATTATGTTAGCCTAGATAACAGTTTAGATGGAGAGAACAGATGAATTAGCATTAAAGGGTTAGAAATACATATACATATATATGTGTATACACACACACACACACACACACACACACACACACACACATATATATATTAATAAAAAGAAAATCTTTCAGAGCAAGTAAAATGCTCTAAGTAAGTACTTGGACCTAGTCTGAGCTCTAGTGCCCATGTTAATAAAGCTGGACATAGGGGTGGGTGCTTATAATCCAGCACTGAGGAGGCAAAGACAAATGAATCCCTGACACTTGCTGGCCAGCCATCATAGCCCATGTAGCTAGTTCCAAGCCAGTAAAAGACCCTGTCTTCTTTATTTATTTATTTATTTATTTTGTAAGATTTATTTATTTATTTTATGTATATGAGTACACTGTTGCTGTTTTCAGACACACCAGAAGAGGGCATCAGATCAGATGGTTGTGAGCCACCAAGTGGTTGCTGGGAATTGAACTCAGGACCTCTGGAAGAGCAGTCAGTGCTCATAACAGCTGAGCATCTCTCCAGCCCCCAAAGTCTTAAGAGAGAAACAACAGGTGACACCTGAGACACCTGATATTGTCCTCTGGTTCTACATATATGCATGTAGACTCACACACATTAATACACATGTGTATCTATACCAGCTTGATGGTACATGTGCATGCAAACGTGCTTATACACACACACCACATATACTATACACACTACATATGCTATACCCACACCACACCCACACACCGTCCACAAGCTCCCTTCCCGTTGTACCCTTTAGTAAGAGGCTCACTGTGGCTCTGTGGCCTCTTTCACAGGTCACTTATTTGCTTTGTAGATTGAAGTGAGAGATAGTGTTCTGAGAGAAGGTTTTACTATGTAGCCCTGGCTCAAACATACATAAATATGTATTTAAAGATTTATTTTTTATTGTTTTAAGTTAAATTTAACTTACGTGCCTGAATGGGTATCTACCCACAGAGTTAGAGGTGCTGATCCCCTGGTGTTGTGTTACAGGCAGTTGTGACACCCATCTTGGGTGCTGGGATCCTCTGGAAGAGGAACATACTGAGCCATCTCTCCTGCCCCTGACACTTGAAGTATGGTTATACAGATGTTTTTGTCAGCAAATTTATAACATTGTCATATTTGAGAGGGTCACCAAAATTCTCTTTATCTTGGTCATTCTTTTGCTCCTTAATTAATTCAGGCTACAAATTTTAGGGTTAACCTTGAAAACACTAAAGCAGGTGGAAGGAACCAGGCCCAAAGCACCACACACTGTATGAGGTGTCCCGTGTGACAGCCTGAGAGAGAAGCAGACTAGTGGTGAAGGCAAAGGGGAAAGAAGTTTCTTTTGGAGGGATGGAGACATTGTGAAATTAGGTGGTGGTGATGGCTGTACAGCTTTGGGATTGGATTAGAAGCCACGGAGCTAAGTAACACCTGAGAACAATGGCTCACGGCAGTAGCCTGAGACAGAGCTCAGTTTGTTTTCCTTTCAGCGGAAGGCAGGCAGATCGCCGCCAACATGAGGGGGATCGGGATGATGCCCAACGACATTCCTGAGTGGAAGAAGCACGCCTTTGGGGGCAACAAAGCTTCTTACGGGAAGAAGACCCAGATGTCAATCCTTGAGCAGAGAGAGAGCCTGCCCATCTACAAACTGAAGGAGCAGCTGGTGCAGGTGGGAGGCCATTTGGGGATGAGGGGTGGGGTATAGAATGTTTTCGAATTGGGATGTGTTTTGGGGCGCTGGAACTCAAATCTGATCAAGCACTGTTCTACTAAGCTATATCCCCAGACTTTCTATTACTTATTTATCTGTGTGTATGTGCTTTTACATATGTACGTGTGTGATTTAGGGGCCAGGGCACGTGCCATGAGGCATGTGAGGGGGTCAGAGGACATTTTGTTGGTTGAATGTCTCCTACCTTTACATGGGTTCAAACTCAGGCTTGTGTTGAAGCATCTTTAGCAATGGAGCCATCTCACTGGCTCCTTATTTTATCTTGTTTAGGCATGGCTTCATTCAAGCTAGCACAGGCTGATGGGGAACTCACTCTGTATCCCAGACTGGCCTCAAACTAATGATGAGCATCCTCTCACCTCAGCCTTCCCAGTGCTGTGATTACAGCTGTGAGCATCACACCTGTCTTTAAGATTTTTTTTTTTAAAATAGGTCTCATGAACTTGAACTACTAATATTCCTGCCTTAGTTTAGAATTATGGGTGTGTACCACCACATAGTATTAGGAATCAAGTTGGTAAACATTCTATCAACTGAGCTACATTTCCCCAATCCTTCCTTTTAGTTTCTGAGACATCCTCATATATCCTAGGCTGACATGACATAATATCTACTAATATCTACTGTGTGGTCTAGGTAGTCCTCAAACTAAAAAACCAAAACAAAAAATCCAACCTCCTTCTTGCATGGTGTTTTGCCTGTGTATATGTCTGCAGCATGTGTATGCCTGTTGCCTGCAGAAGTCAGAAGAGGGCACTGGGACTACTGAGCTGCAGTGTGGATGCTGGGATTGGAATCCAGGTCCTCTATGAGAGCCTAGTGCTCTTAATGGCTGAGCCATCTCTCCAGCTCCTGTGGCAGATTTTAACAAATATATTTATATTGTGCCTCTTTCAGGCTGTGCATGACAATCAGATCCTAATTGTAATTGGAGAGACAGGATCTGGGAAGACAACACAGATCACCCAGTACCTGGCAGAGGCAGGCTATACTTCCAGGGGCAAGATTGGGTGTACCCAGCCCAGAAGAGTGGCAGCTATGTCTGTGGCCAAGAGAGTATCAGAGGAATTTGGTTGTTGCCTTGGTCAAGAGGTAAGTGGTTGGAGAAGCTGCTGTGTGAATTCTAGAAGAAAAATAGGCCCAGGTACTTTATCTATAAAATGAGAATATTATTACATCTTTTTAGATTTCTCCCAAAGGAGGGAGCTTTTCATTGTCATCAAATAGTTCAGGCTTAAGTCCAGAGCAGGACAGAGTTTACTAGTGGAAACCACTGTGATCTATAGTTTCCTCTCTACTGGGACTGTGAAGGCCAGTGTACTTACTTTGCTTCTTTGTGGGATCTTCTTTCCTCCACCCTTTACACCCCACCCTGTACCACTAGATAAGAGAGAAAAACGGATAGAGAGGGAAGGAAAGAGATCCCTCAATAAAATCAGGAGTCGGTAAGGGGCCGACACGTCCTGCTGATTAGGGGCCTCCAGTTCCTTGGGGCAAGTTTGATCTTTGCTGTTAAGATATCTAATTTTTTTCTTCTTGTTTTTTTCTTTGCACATGACTACTTAACAAAGCTGCCCTGTTACCTACAGCCAACACTATTCTGGGGCCCTAGCATTTATATATCCTCAAAAAGTCAAGCATCAGGCAAAATTGTGGCTCTGCTAAAGTACGAGGCAAATCGTCAGCTGCTGTGGACAATTGGAAGCAGTCCCATGTCCCACACCTGGGATTAAAATGAAAACATTATTACAATATTTCTGTTTTTTTAAAAAAAGATTTATTTATTTATTTATTTGTTTATTTAATATGAGTCCACTATTGCTGTCTTCAGACACACCAGAAGAGGGCATCAGGTCCCATTACAGATGGTTGTGAGCCACCATGTGGTTGCTGGGAATTGAACTCAGGATCTCTGGAAGAGCAGTCAGTGCTTTTTACCACTGAACCATCTCTCCAGCCCTATTTCTGTATTTTTTAAAGAAACCAGAGTTCCAAAATTGTTTCTATTGGCCAGTCTGATGATTTCACAAAGAGACCCTATGTCTTAGGTTTTCTTCTTCTGTCCTGCTGTAGGTGGGCTACACCATTCGATTTGAGGATTGCACCAGCCCAGAAACAGTCATCAAGTACATGACCGACGGCATGCTGCTGAGAGAGTGCCTGATTGACCCCGATCTCACGCAGTATGCCATCATTATGCTGGATGAGGCACATGAGAGGACCATTCACACAGATGTGCTCTTCGGATTGTTGAAAAAGGTAACTAGGGAAATGCTGGATTTGAGTGTGCTGTGACATTTATGCTCGTCTCTTTTAGTAAACCATCTTGCATTTCCCTTTAGACAGTTCAAAAACGACAAGACATGAAGCTGATTGTCACCTCAGCCACGCTGGATGCGGTGAAGTTTTCTCAGTACTTCTATGAAGCACCCATCTTCACAATCCCAGGTCGAACCTATCCAGTGGAGATTCTGTACACAAAGGAGCCTGAAACAGACTATTTGGACGCTAGCCTGATCACAGTCATGCAGATCCATCTGACAGAGCCCCAGGTGAGAGCAGCAGACACTTTTCTTCTGGGAGTATATTTCTGCTAGTCTTGTGGAACATGTTTTAAATTTGTTCTCTTTGTAAGCCTCAGGCATGTGTATTTGGAATAGTGATGGAAATCTTTAAATGCACTTATTTAAGTGTAAATGGATCAAACCTCTTAGTTTATTTATTTTTGTGCTTTTTTTGAGACAAAGTTTCTCTTTATGGCCCTCTTGGCTTATTTAGAGTTCATAATGTTATATATTCCCCCCCCCCCCCCCGTGTGTGTGTGTGTGTGTGTGTGTGTGTGTGTGTGTGTGTTGCTGTCGCCTTTCACACACAGAGAGAGTTTGGTGATTTGTATCTGTGGTTGGAGCTACCAAGAGCCTAAAGCAGAAGGATTGCTTGAGCTAGAGGTTTAGGGCCACCCTGGACAACATGATAGAACTCTCTCTCAAAATAAAACAGATCCAAGCCTGGTTGCAGGCCTGTAATCCCAGCTATTTACTTGGGGAGACTGAGGCAGATAGATCTCAAGTTCAAGGCATGCCTGGAAAATGGAGTGAGACCTTGTCTCAAAGCTTTAAAAAGTGAAAAGAACTGAGGGTGTGGCTCAGTGGCAGGCACTCACAAGACTCTTGTATCTTCTCTGACACACACTCAAAAAACAGCAGAGCCAGAGACAGTGAATGAGGTTTCACTCTTTTTCTAGGTGACATCTTGGTTTTCTTGACTGGTCAGGAAGAGATCGATACTGCTTGCGAGATCCTGTACGAAAGAATGAAGTCGCTGGGACCTGATGTCCCAGAGTTGATCATCCTCCCGGTGTACTCTGCCCTTCCGAGTGAGATGCAGACCCGGATCTTTGATCCAGCTCCCCCCGGCAGCAGAAAGGTAACATGGGGCTGAGATGAAGTGGTTCCACATAGCCTGAAGTCACGTGGGGTACACTTGTCACAGCCTCCCCAGTGATGGGATTACATGCACATGCCACCATGCCTAGCATTTTTATGTGGGTTCTGAGTATTAAACTCAGGTCTTCAAACTTTTGAGACAAGTACTTTACCAACTGAGCTATCCCTTGCCTTAATTTATCATTTTTAAATTTAAAAATGTTATTTTACAGCTGGACATGGTGATGAGCACACATCATGGTGCGTGTGTGGATCAGAGAACACGTGCAGGAGTCAGCTCTCTCACCATCATTGAGATCATCAGGCTTGGTGGCTCCTGCTTACCCTCTGAGTCACCCTGCTAGGCTCTGATGTATTCTATTTTGTATATGGTTCATTACTTGATAGACAATAGGTTATTTCCACTTTGGGACATACCAGAGTACTTCTGCTCTGAACATTTGTTTATCAGTTTTCTCAGTGGAGATAGGTGGGTAAAGACTTAGTGGGTGTCAGGAGGTAGAGGGGGAAGGGGAAAATCAGGCATAACTCTCAGGCTTCTCTGCAAAGCTGGGTGGCCTGTGGTTCTAAGAGTTAAACATGGGAGAAGGAGCAGGTTTGGGAGGGACAGGTGGGGAGTTGTTCCTCTGCTCTGTGTCTGTTGGTTAGACTTGTTTCTAAGCAGGGCCTTTGTGGCTGGGAGGCAGGTAAATGCCTTTCTGGGCCAGTAAGATACTGGTATGAAGTGAAACATTTCAGTGCCTCCTAGCAATGATTTTTCTAAGCAGTTGTGTTTTATGAGCTGAACCTCTGGGTGAAAACCAGTGGCAGAGCCAAGCTGAGAGTAATAATCTTCTAGATCACATAGAGTGCTGCACATACACAAACCGTGAAATTCCTGTCCCTCGTGGTTCATTTTATGATGAGGAGAAAAGATCCAATCCTCCTCTTGTTCCACATATATGAACAGCCCATTTCGTAGTCCAGATGTCTCTGTAGGAGAAAAAAATCTCATTTTGCAGTGCTACATGTGATGCCAGGAAATCTGTGCTTTCCCAGGGAGCTAGAAAATTAAAATTATAGTAATCATCTGCTCTAGACAATGAGGTACACAGCTATTTATACCAAATGAGATTGGCTCTGAGCAGTGATGGCTCTTTTCTGCTTTACAGCTCTGAGGCACCCCCACTTCCAAAGGAAACCTTCAGATGTAGGCACCTCCCCTCTGACCACTGGGGCCCTGGACTGGGGATAAATGTGAAGTGTCTAGAGGGAGATAGCAGATTCCTTGGGAAAGTGTAAGACCTATTCCAAACTCAGTTCACTCTGGCTCTTTCTCTCTCATCTTAGGTGGTGATTGCCACCAACATTGCAGAAACATCTCTGACTATCGATGGCATCTACTATGTGGTTGACCCTGGATTTGTGAAGCAGAAAGTTTACAATTCTAAAACAGGGATCGACCAGCTTGTGGTGACACCTATTTCTCAGGTATGGCTGTGTCTATCATAAGCTTTTCTAAAAATTCTGGTGAGGGTCTTTCTGGGATTTGTTATGGTCCCTCCCTCCTTCATTCCCTCCCTTTCTTCTTTTCCTGTTTGTTTCAAGACAGAGCCTTTCCAGGATCTTGGTAAGTTCTAGACTAGGTTGGTCTACATAGCAAAGTTTTAAGATGGCTAGGGCTTCGCAGAGAGACCATGTTTGGGGGGAAAAAGGCAAGTCTTGCTGTGTAGCTTAAGCTAGCCTTAAATGTAGAATCCTCTTGTCTCTGTCTCATTATGGAATTCTAGGCATATGCAGCACACTTAGCTTGATACTATTTTTTTAATCTTTTGCCCTCAAAAGTGAACTTAGTGGGATAAGGATTGTATGCTAGCCACTCTGTGTGTGTCACAAGATTACATTTAGGCCCTATGCATAGTAGGCACACACTCTATCATTTAGCTATATATTTATAATCTTTGGGCTTGGTTGGTTTTTTTTTTTTTTTTTTTTTTTGAGACAGGGTTTCTCTGTGTAGTCCTAGTCCTAGCTGTCCTGGAACTCACTCTGTAGACCAGGCTGGCTCGAACTCAGAAATCCACCTGCCTCTGCCTCCCAAGTGCTGGGATTAAAGCCATAATCTTTATTTTTAAAAGATTAATTAATTTATTTTATATATATGAGTACACAGTAGCTGTCTTCAGACACACCAGGAGACAACATCAGATCCCATTACAGATGGTTGTGAGCTACCATGTGGTTGCTGGGAATTGAACTCAGGACCTCTGGAAGAGCAGTCAGTGCTCTTAACTGCTAAGCCATCTCTCCAGCCCCTGTATTTGTAATCTTTAGGGTGGGATTTCAAAATAAAATTGCCCCATAAATCCAAAGTTTTTTTAAAGATTGCCTTATACGTGTTCAGCATTTTTATCTTGTGTGTGTGCATGCACTGTGGACGTCAGAAGAAGGCTTCAGATCCTCTAGAGCTGGAGGTGCACAAGGTCATGAGCTGCCTAATGTGGGAACTGCTCCTGTGAAAGCAACATGTGCTCTTAACCACGGAGCTCGCTGCAGCCCCAGAACATGAATATATACATACATATATACATACATACATGCGTACATGCATACATACAAACAATATATCTATAATTTTAATGTTTGTCTCATTAACCTAACTGTTCTGTTTCTAGGAACATATCAGAGAGTTAGATATGATTGAGTACATGCTTAAGGAGGAAAAATGGCTGTTCATGGAAGGCTGGGTCCTGGATCAGCCAGAAGGGAAAGCAGTTTAATCCAGTATAGTATAACCACGCCATAGAGTATTGTGTGGAATTAACTGCTGCTGTGTATTTATATTTAATGTTATAAACGTGAAACTGGCATATTGAAGGAAGTGAGCTACAAAATATGATAAATAAAACAATCCAATTTTTGTTTAAAAAATGCATGATATGCATTTCTGGGCTGAGCATATGGCTGTGGCCCACACTAGAAGCCTGTCGGCAGGATGTTAGCTAGAGCTTTTTCGTGGGTGCTACTATATTGATTGCTGTGTTGGTGGATTATGGGCTTTTTTTTTTTTTTTTCACTTTAGACACCTTTAAGTATTGTGTTCATCTTTTATAGCAGGCATGAATTGACTTTTATAGTTTGCAAAACCCACAGAGCTCTCTCCATTCTGATACTCTAATAATAATGACTAACGTTCACAAGGTGCTTACCAAACACCAGGACTGTCCTAGGCATTCACATGCCCTGACTCGAGACACTCTGACACCAAGCTCTCGTTTCCCAGCCAGGAGGTTAGGGCACAGAGGGAATAAAGGACTTGCCTGTTAGCACACAGTTGGCAGAGGTAGTAGGATTTGGGTCTAGAAAGCCTGGGTACAGCCCATGTGCTCTGTACAGCTTCTTAGGACAGTATGTCTGGTTTATGATGACCAGATAATTGGCTACTTGTGCCTTTGCTGACTCGGAGAGGCACCTGTGGGAGCAGTGCAGTCCCAACAGTGTGAATGCTGCCAGGGTTGGTGTGCCTCATTGTCCTTCAGGCTTCATTTTTTTTTTTGTTGCTAATTTTTAAGAGAGGGTTTCTCTGTGTAGGCCTGGCTGTCCTGGAATTCTCTCTGTAGACCAGGCTGGCCTTGAACTCAGAGATCCACTGGCCTCTGCCTCCTGAGTGCTGGAACTAAAGCTGTGTGCCACCACTGCCTGGCTGTAACTTGTACTTTTCACCTGAAAAGTTGTCACTGTTGTCATTTAACATTGCAAACCTGATTTTAAAGTGGCTGCAAAGTCACTGGTGTGGTGTACATAATTTACTTAGTTTATTTGTAATTTTGGTCATAACTGTGTGGCTGGGGTTTTATTGTCTGTGCTGCTCTCTGTGTTTCTTCTATCCACCTGCTTTGTATGTGCTTCCCGGACAAACTTCCCGGAACAAACTTCCTGGAAGTACTGAGAGTTGGTAAGTCTCTCTAGTGTTGGAAATGGACCTAAAGGAGGTGCTGCCTCTGAGGCTTGCCCTGAGCTCTGGCCGGGCTCTCTTTCTGAGCCTCTTTCTTTCCCTAACCCTCATTCTTAAGGTCTAGATTAAGATATCTTTATTAAACCCTAACTCTGCCTCATAAAAAGCAAACAGAAAACATTTGCCAGTCCCTTCCCCAACAGATTTCCTGGAGAGAGCTGCCAGATGATGTTTTACAGCTGGGGCTTTTATATGCTCACCCTCTAGGCTCAAGCAAAGCAGAGAGCTGGCAGAGCTGGGAGAACCGGCCCAGGGAAGTGTTACAGGCTCTACACAGAGCGTGCCTACCGAGATGAAATGCTGACCACCAATGTGCCGGAAATCCAGAGAACCAACCTGGCCAGCACAGTGCTGTCCCTCAAGGTAAGAACCACTGTCACCTGAGAATGGCCTGGGGAACCATGTACTCCAGAGCCCTCTTATTCAGGGTGCCTCATGGAGTCATCCCTTTGAGTGAGATGCAGTGTCTGTGGCAACAGCTCCCTGTGCAGGTCTAGGCTGAATCTGCAGTCTCCTGTGAATGCGCATTTGTTTCTTACTTTAATAACCAGCAGGATATTTGGTTGTGCTAGGTTTTAGTGATGAGGCATTTTCAAAAAAGAAATTAGACAAATAAAATCAGAGCCAAACTGCAGAGCAACACATTTAACCACAAACATTTTTGCTTTCAGATCCAAATCTAGTCTTCCTCTGCAGAGTATATGTGTGTGTGTGTGTGTGTGTGTGTGTGTGTGTGTGTGAGAGAGAGAGAGAGAGAGAGAGACAGAGACAGAGACAGAGACAGAGAGAGAAACAGACAGACAGACTACAAGGTCTTGAACTTGCTGTATAAAACTAGGATGGCTTAGAACTCAGAGATCCACTTACTACCTCCAAGTGCTGGGATTAAAGGCACCATGTTGGATAAATTCTTGTTTTTAAATCTTTTTTTTACACATATTATTTTCAATTATGTGCATGTGTATGCACTTGCATGTGTCATGTGGACATGTGAATGTGAGTGCAGATGCCTCAGAGGCTAGTCAGGGGCATTGAAATCCCTCTGGAGATGGAATTACAGATGGTTGTGAACCTGACATGCTGTTGGGAATAGAAGTCTGTCTGGGTCCCAGCTGTCCTGCAGGGTTTGCTTTTCAGAGGATCTTCATTCTATCTTGGCAGAAGGAGCCACATGAGTCATTTCTCAACTCATGGCGAGTCCTCTGATGCCAGTACTGCCCTGAAGCCCTGGCGCTTCACCAGCGCAGAGCACTCTCTTGGTATTTATTATTCATTTCATGTAAGAGAGACTAAAACAGCGCTTCAGAGAAAAAGCCCACTGTGATCCCTGGAGGGCCTCTGTGGCCCCTGATTTCTGCTTTGGCCATGTGACTTTGGGCAAATTTATCTGCTCCGCCCTCTGTTCTGTAATCTTGCCCCAGAAAGGGAACTGTTGTTGCTGGAGAGATGGGGGAGTGATGCAGGCGAGGGCACTTGGAACCGTGATTGCTCACATAACTCTTAGGTTATTATTCACACAATAAGCAGTTATTGGATACCTGCTGTGCTTATGATCACAGACACTTTATGAGGACTAGAAAGCACATCACCCTTCATACTGACTTGAATAGAGCATCATTCAGACATTTCTTCACCAAATTAGCTGACGAGTATATTACGTTAGTCCCTGTTTTGTGCCATACACATGTGTCATACTGTGTTTGTGAACCATGTTAGCACTGTCTTTATGTCCCTGCCACCTACTGTGGTATGAAGCACTCCACAGATGTGCAGGAGACAGGGCAGAGATGCTATACTGTCTTTAATTATTGTAAAATATGCATAATGTAAAATGCAGAACTTGGTCTCGGCTTTTTTTTGGGGGGGGGGGGCGGGTCTTTCTTTTTTCCCTTCCTCCTCCTTTTCCTATTCCTCCTCTACTTCCTTCCTTCTTATTTGTTGCTTTTTGGGAATGGATTTGAGTGTGTCCTGGGTGACCTGAAATTCCCTTGTAGACCAGGCTAGCCTCAGACTCTCACAAATATCTGCCTACCTCTGCCTTGAGCACTGGCAGTATAGGTGTGGACTGCCACACCAGGCTGGTGTTGGGTTTTGAACCTTCAACCTCAAGCACACTTTGGCTCTGTGGCTGCACCACAGCCATCGTGACTTCTTTTGTTGTTTTTGTTCTTATTTTGATGCAGAGTCTTGCTGTGTAGCTCAGGCTGGCCACAAACTTGTGATCCTTCTGCTTCTACTTGCAGAGTACCAGGATTATAGATGTGTACCATTGTGTTTGGCCAGTGTAAGCTTTTAACTGTTAACTCCACATTAGGTCCAGTCACTGCTTTGTACAGCTATTGCACAGATCTGTTTGGTAATGTGTGTGTGTGTGTGTGTGTGTGTGTGTGTGTGTGTGTGTGTGCATTGACAATCTATTTAACATATGTAAGTGAATTCCACAGTGTTTGTTCTTTCATGTCTTCCTGATTTCACTTAGCACAGTGCTTCAGAGGTGTGGGCTGGCTGCAGTATATACTGGGATTTTAATACCCTTCCATTCATCTGAGGATGATTATTTGGGGTGTTCCTACCTTCTGGCTCTTGTGACTTCTGATGCTGTGAACATTAGGGTACAAGTATCTGAGTTCCTACTTTCAATATATGTTTTAAATTATTTATTTATATATGTATGGGTGATTTGTCTGCAAGTATGTCTGTCTCTCTACCATGTGTATGAGGTGCCTGAGGAGGCCAGAAGAGGGCATTGAATCTCCTGGCACTGGAGTTAAACATGGTTGTCAGCTGCCTGTCAGTGGTGGGGAATCAAACTTGGGTCCTCTGGAAGAACAGTCAGTCTGAGCCATCTCTCCCTCAGACCCTTTAATATGTGTTTTAAGATTTATTTTTTCCGCCAGGCAGTGGTGGCGCACGCCTTTGATCCCAGCACTTGGGAGGCAGAGGCAGGGGGATTTCTGAGTTTGAGACAGGCCTGGTTTACAGCGTGAGTTCCAGGACAGCCAGGGCTATACAGAGAAACCTGTCTCGAAAAACCAAAAAAAAGATTTATTTTTTCCTCTGTGTGTATGTGTGGGTGAGTACACATAGATTCAGGTGCTCAAAGAGGCCAGACAGGTGGATGCCCTGGAGCTGGAGTTACAGGCTGTTGCCAGCCTTTTAATGTGGGTACTGGGAACTGAACTCAAGTTCTGTCTCTCCAGCCTCCTCTTGGTATTTTTAACTAAGTACCTAGAGATAGACAGGTTGGGTCATATGGTAACTATGTTTTAACTTTTTAAAACATTCTCATAACTATTTAGCCCTGGCTGGCTTGAAACTTACAAACATTGGCCTTTTTCTGCCCCTGAGTGCTGTAATTCAAGGCCTGGGCCACCATCCAGGCTATGTATTACTTTTTTTTTCTTTTTTTTTTCTATGTATTACTTTTTAAATTATCACCAAACTAGTTTCCATAGTGGCTGTTTCACATTCCTGTAAGAATTATACAAGGTTTCCTGATTTGTTTTGTTTTTTCTATCTTGCTACAGCCTCAGTGCCTAATTGTAGTTTTGACTCATATTGTCCTGCTAGAGCTTGTATATCCTCTTTGGTGAAATAGCAACTGAAATCTCTAACTTTGCTCACCACCCTACTCTGTGGACTTACCTTTTTCTGTTTTTCAGTATGTGAGAGTAGAGGTGAGTGTGTGGTGACTGCATTTGGAGGTCAGCAGGCAGCTTTTGGGAGTTGGTTCTCTCCTACTTTGGAGGTTCCACAACTCCGGTTGTGAGGTTTGCACAGCCAGCAGTTTTATCTGATCGATCATATTACGGAGCCTTCTTTGATGTTTTAAGTCAGGGTCTCGTGTTTTCTAGGTTGGCTTAGAACTTGATGTGTAGTCAAGGATGACCTTGAACCAAGTGTACCAACCCCCCCCCCCTTTTTTTTTTTTTGAGGCAAGGTCTTACTGTATAGTCCTGGCTGGCCTGGAATACTCTAGGACTGTCCTTGAGCTCAAAGAGGTTCACCTGCCTCTGCCTCCCTCTTGAGTGCTGGAATTCAAGGCATTCACCATGGGGCTAAGAGATGTCTCAGCAGTTAAGAGCAATGACTGCTCTTCCAGAGGAAGAGTGCTGAGTTCCTGAGTTCAGTTCCCAGCAACCACATGGTGGCTCACAAACATCTGTAGTGGGATCTGATGCCTTCTTCTGGTGTGTGTAAAGACAGCTACAGTGTACTCATACATAAAATAAATAAATATTTTTTTAAAGGCATTCAGCCCCAGCACATTTTTAAAACTGAGCTAAAATTTGTCCTTTTGTTGTTATTTTGTGTGTGTGTGTTTATTTATTTTGAAGGAATGCTTTTGTTTTGTTTAAAGATTTGTAACTATGTAGAGCATGTATTCTTGCATGTGGGTTTTTACACAATGCAGGTCTTAGAAGGCCAGGGCACTGAGTTGCCTGTAGAAAGAGTTACAGATGGTCGTGAGCTGCCTGATGATGGTTCTGGGGCCTGAACTCTGGAAGAGCAGCAAGTGCCCTTACCTCTGAGCTGTCTCTCACCATGGAAGGATTGTTTTTTGTTTTTTTTTGTTTTTGTTTTTTTTAATATTTATTATGTGTACAGTGTTCTGCCTGCATGCATGCCTGTAGGCCACAAGAGGGCAACAGATCTCATTACAGATGCTTATGAGCCATCATGTGGGTCCTGGGAATTGAACTCAGGACCCCTAGAACAGGAGCCATTGCTCTTAACCTCTGAGCCATTTCTTCAGCACAGAAGCAATATTTTTTAAGTTTCCTGAAGAGGGTAGGGATTTGGCTCAGTTGCCAGAATGCTTGCTTACATTGTGAAGCCTTAGGTACCATCTCTAACACCGCATAGGCATAGTGGTGCACGCCTGTAATTCCAGCACTCAGGAGGTGGGCACAGAAAGTTTCCTGAGAAAATACATGGTTGTTAGTAGTATGAGCTTCGTGTGCTGAGAATCTGGAAGTTACTGCCTCTTTTACTGGGCTTCCTAATTGCATTGAAGAAACAGCAGAGAATGTGACAGGGGACCAGCCACCTGTTTTACTGTGAGGCTCATCTCCTGTTGCTTTATTTTCTAGGCCATGGGCATTAATGACTTGCTGTCCTTTGACTTTATGGATGCCCCGCCGATGGAAACTCTGATCACAGCCATGGAGCAGCTGTATACGCTGGGGGCCCTGGACGATGAGGGCCTGCTCACTCGCCTGGGCCGCAGGGTAAGGGGCAGAGAGAACTGGTGGTGCTTTGGCAGGACTCCCTGGCCAGTCTTCCACCTTGTGTTGAGGCCTTGGAGAAGCTTTGAGGAGGATTACATGCTCTTTAGAAGGGTGGTGGAGGGAGAATGGAGAGTGTGAGTCCAGGCTGGCCTTGGACTGTTGGTGTAGCCAAGGATGATGAACTACTGATCTCCCTGCCTCTGCCTTCCACGTGCTGAGATTGCAGGCAGGCACCACCACACCTGGCCCTGGATTCTTTTTATTTTCTTTCAAGGAATAGGTAGAGTTTGTTTCTACTCAATGCTTTATTTATTTATTGTTTTTTTGTTTTGTTTTTCGAGTCAGGGTTTCTCTATGTAGCCCTGGCTGTCCTGGAACTCACTCTGTAAACCAGGCTGGCCTCGAACTCAGAAATCCGCCTGCCTCTGCCTCCCAAGCGCTGGGATTAAAGGCGTGCGCCACCACTGCCCGGCAAGGTGTTGCTTTTTAACTCGAGTTTTACATTATCATTTTAAAATGTTTCTTTTTAATAGTAAAGACTATTTGCCGTTAATTTTATGCCAGATGTATTACTGAATCTCATCTTGATTCTATTTATGATTGTAATTATTATTGTTCTGTGTGTAGCTGAGGTTAGCCTGGAACTAGATCACTATATAGTCTCAAAAGCAAATAAAAGGTATTTGCAGCATTCCCATTTACATCAACAGTAGATATGTTCTTAGGCACCAAGAACTTACTTAGCAAAGAAAATTTGTGGTAGAGACAAGCACCCCAAACCATCACGGGACGTTTCCTGATCTATTTTCTACTGACTAGTCAAGTCCATGTGCATGGTCTATAGGGAAGCAGTTGTAATTTCTTCTTCTTCCTGTAGATGGCAGAGTTCCCTCTGGAGCCAATGCTCTGCAAAATGCTCATCATGTCTGTGCATCTGGGCTGCAGTGAAGAGATGCTAACTATTGTGTCCATGCTGTCAGTGCAGAACGTCTTCTACCGACCCAAGGTAAGGTGCTCAACCCCATGTTCTGATGCACTGGAATGTTTGTCAGGGACAAGGCCTGCGGGGCTCCATATGTTTCTATGCTAGCTACTCACTTGGTGACAGTTAGGTAAGAAATGACTCTCTGTCCCACTGCTTGGCAGGATAAACAGGCCCTTGCAGATCAGAAGAAGGCCAAATTCCACCAGACAGAAGGGGACCATCTCACCCTGCTGGCTGTATACAACTCCTGGAAGAACAATAAATTCTCCAACCCATGGTGCTATGAGAACTTTATTCAGGCTCGTTCCCTGCGCCGGGCCCAGGACATTCGCAAGCAGATGTTAGGCATAATGGACAGGTCAGTCAGGAAGGTGGTAATGTTAGTGCTTGGGTTGTCATGCCTCCCCGGGTCTCCTGTCACCTCCAAATGTATTTGCACAGTTACAGGCACCTGTGTACAGAACACTTGTCCCCCAGTGTCCATCTCACTTGTTGTAGGCTGTCTCCCCAGGCAGGAGTGGAGCTAAGAAGCACTTCAGAAACTTCCTAAGAGGAAGATAATTGAATTAGTTAAGAATGCTTTGCTTACAGGTCTCTGGATCATTTGTCCTGGTTTAATTCTTGCCTGAGCCAAGTGTCTGGTTTCTAGTTCCTTCATACTGCCTATCACGTCCAGTGCTACCTCCGTATGAGCTATGAGGAAGGTCCTGGTGACCACTGTGAGCACCCTAAGGTGCAACGTTGAGCAGCTAACACCCTGCACACAGAGCAGGCTCATGGCTTCTTTGCTCTTACTGTCCTGATAGGCACAAGCTGGATGTGGTCTCCTGTGGTAAATCGACAGTACGGGTGCAGAAGGCCATCTGCAGCGGGTTCTTCCGGAATGCTGCCAAGAAGGACCCGCAGGAGGGTTACCGGACACTGATTGACCAGCAGGTGGTCTACATCCATCCTTCCAGTGCTCTCTTCAACAGACAGCCCGAATGGTAGGTGGCAGGCGAGAGAGAGAGAGAGAGAGAGGAGAGAGAGAGAGAGAGAGAGGAGAGAGAGCGCGAGAGAGAGAGAGAGAGCGCTGCGAGAGAGAGAGAGAGCGCGAGCGCACGCGCGCACCTCTGAGTCTCCAACATCCCTACTTCCCCTTTTGACATTGTATTTCTAGAGTAGCAGAAGCCCAAGGTACACTAACAAGCTCTCCCCTTTCTCTAATAAGTGTTTGTGTGCACACAGGTGTATGTGCATGTGCATGTGAGGCAGAGGACAGCCTCAGGAGGCTTTCTCCTTTTAAAAGAATCTCATCACCTAGAGGGCACCAATTAGACTAGATTGGCTGGTGAGCCGCAGGTGTCCTTGTGTCTCTGCCTCCTCAGCATTGAGATCACAAATGCACATCACCACGCCCAGCATTCTGTTGGTGCTGAGGATTGAGCTTATTCTTGCAAGGCAAGCATTTTATCTACTGAGTTGTCTTTCTAGCCCATTACCAGCCCTTTTAAAAGAAGTAAAATTATAGGGGTGAAAGCAGGGAAAGAGCTTAGAAATCATCTAATGAGATGGTTTTAAAAAGGTTTTGTGGGCTTTTTATTTTGTTTGTTTGTTTCGAGATAGAGTCTCACTGTGTATCTCTGGTTGGTCTGGAACTCACTAGGTAGACCAAGGTGGCTACCTAGTCTACTAGGTACTAAGAACTCAGAGAGATCTTCCTGCCTCTGCCTCCCAAGTCTTGGGACTAAAGACGTGCACCTCTATACCCAGCATTGTCTTAAAAAGTTTCTGCCAGGCATGGTGGCTCACACTTGTAATCTCAGCTCTCAGGACGCTAAAACAGGAGGATTGCCTTGAGTTTGAGACCAGTCTGGATTATCCACATGGAAATCCAGTCTCAAACGAACAAAACCAGGCTTGAGATGGCTCAGCAAGTAAGGGTGCTTGCTCTACAACCAGATGGCCTGAGTTTCATCCCCAGAATCCACAGAAAGGTGGAAGAAGAGAACTGACTCTGCAGAGCTGTCCTCTGATCTCACGTGTATGCGCATGCTCACACAAATACATACACACACACAAACACCAGCATGTGCCACCATACCTGGCGCTATGCACTGCCTTTCCCACTTGGTCCTTACCATCCCTCGGTGATAATCTCTGTGGCCCCTCTATAGAACTTAGAATTCAGCCGGTGGTGGTGGCGCACACCTTTAATCCCAGCACTTGGGAGGCAGAGGCAGGCGGATTTCTGAGTTTGAGGCCAGCCTGGTCTACAGAGTGAGTTCCAGGACAGCCAGGGCCATACAGAGAGAAACCCTGTCTCGTAAAAAACAAAACAAAACAAAAAAAACAGAACTTAGAATTCTATGGAAACTATCTGAGAAACCACTATTTTATTTCACAGAGCAAGAAACAGAAATCTAGAAAGAGACAGGGCTGTTTTCCCTGTCACTCAGTTAGTTCATGCCAGAGACAGGACTAGAGCTGTTTCTCTGTGAGCAGTCTTATGTTGGAGGGGTGTAGGCTTGCGGTGTTGGGGTGTGCTTTTGATAGTCTCCTGAGGGATCAGGCAGGAGAAATGATAGAAAATGCCAGCTCAGCTGTGATCCCCCAGTGGACCAAACTGGCTGTGAAGTGGGGTCTAGCTTGAATCCTGTCTGTCCCCACAGGGTGGTATACCATGAGCTGGTGCTGACCACAAAGGAATACATGCGTGAGGTCACCACCATCGACCCCCGGTGGCTTGTGGAGTTTGCTCCGGCTTTCTTCAAAGTCTCTGACCCAACCAAGCTAAGCAAGCAGAAGAAGCAGCAGCGCTTGGAGCCTCTGTACAATCGGTATGAGGAGCCGAACGCCTGGAGAATCTCCCGTGCTTTCCGGCGGCGCTGAAGACAACTGACTACTCGCCTCTCCTGCACCATGGCTTCCTCTGGCTGATAACAAGCTAGTCCGTGTGACTTATCTTAAATGGAGCATTTTCCAAGCCTGACTCTCTTCATAGTGTAAGATACAAACATTTAAGCAGGGCTTTGGCCAGAGCCTTTAATCTCAGCACTTGGGATGCAGAGGCAGGAAGATCTCTAAGTTCGAGGCCAGCCTGGTCTACAGAGCAAGTTCCAGGACAGCCAGGGCTACACAGAGAAACCCTGTCTTGAAAAAGTCTCTCTCTCTCTCTCTCTCTCTCTCTCTCTCTCTCTCTCTCTCTCTCTCTCTCTCACTCTCACAGACACACACACGCACACACGCACACACGCATGCACACGCACAAAAGAAAAATTAGATAAGGTGTGCATTCTGGAATGGACAAGGGACATGAGTGACTGTCTGATGCAGGCTCAGCAAGGGCCTGTTACCCAGCTCATGCTTGCTGAAGGAATGAACCATGACTCTCATGTACCATGTTGGCCCCACTCTTCACCCAATCCCCAGACTCTGTACTTGGGTTTCTACCTCCTGGAAATATTTATTTTTTTTAAGGAAACAATGGTTTATTATGACTTTGTCTTGTTGGGCAGGGTAGCTACAAGGTCAGGCTCTCTGCCTGAGTTTAGTGCGGTACACATGGCAGAGTCTCCTGACACCAGAGCCCAGGCCTCTCTGGGTCCAGACATGATGCATGGGCCAAACCTTCAGTCTGTCTTTCAGCACCACTGGAGCTAGCTCAGCCTTAGCAGCACATGGCCCCAGATTAACCAAGCCTGGGCCAGAGTGCTTCAGTCTGGCTCCTGGCAGTTACAGATGCCTCATCGGAACACAGAGCTCTCCTTGATTCTTTGTCTCTTTCCTGCCACTGTCATTGAGTGGTATGTTCCATTTCCTTTAAAACATAAATAACGACACTATGACAGTGTTCCCTCAGTCAGCAGAAAGCAAGCACGCCTCTCGGCTGCTGCGAGCTGACGAGACTTGTGATCTGGGAAGTAACCCATACCCTCACTCCTGTTAATGGTTTTCCTAGTTTTCTCTTCTGAGAACTCTGGAGGTTCTGTGCTGATGGGAGACCCATCATCCTGCCAAGCCAGACTGGAGCTTGCTGAGGAGCCCTGGGGATACTGGGCTCATCCTGGGCCATGGAATCCCTCCTTCCGCACCATGTTAGTAACTTCTAACTGTAAGTTAAGTGCTGAATAATAGGCCAGGTACCTAAAGAGAAGGATGTGTCCTTTCCTGTTACCCTGTGAGGACTTACACAAAATTGAAGCCAGGATCCAGATCCTGATCTTACAGTAGAACACTTGACGGTTGACAAGTGCGTGCCATCCTTGCATGGGGCCTTGCTAACCTCTGTACTCCACTTGTAGTGTATTTCTCCCCGCTTTCCCTCTTCATTGGAGAAGGGATGCTTGTCCTCTATACTGCCCTGGAAAGATCAGGATTGCAGGGCCGACTGTGGATGCATCCTTCCCTTTATTGAGAGCTCGAGCTGTGACCCCTGGATCTGACCTCTGACCATCCATCAGAATAGCCACACCAGTTTACAAGCCCAGGCTACTCTGAGCGAAAGAAGTGTCCTGTTGAGATTTGGGGGAGAACTGGCCCGACAACAGAAGAGAGAGGGCCCTTGGCCCTGATTTCCCCCTGTACCCCAAACCCCACCCCACGTGTGTATGTTTGAAACTGGTTCTCTATAGCCCAAGCTAGCTTTGGATTCATGGTGGTCCTCCTGCCTCTCAACTGCTAGGTTTACAAATGTACATCACCAGGTTGGTTTTGTCTCTTCAGGGAAAAAAAATTGCCTAAAGTATTTAATTTTCTATGTATGGATATTTTGCCTGCACATGTCCATGTACCATTCATGTGCCATGCCTAGTACCTGCAGAGGCCAAAAGGGGAATCCTGACCCTCTGGAATTAGAATGAGAAATGTTTGGGAGCTGTCATGTGGGTGCTGGGAATGAAAACCAGGTCCTCGGAAGAGCAGCCAGTGCTTTTAATAGCTGATCCATGTCTCTAGGTTCTTGTCTCTCATTTATTCATGAGCCAGTATTTCCTAAGATGAGAGCCCAAGAGATGATGTGGGTCTTACACACAGAACTGCAATCTTCTTGGCCACTGTGTACATGTGTGTGGAGATGAGAAGACAGCCCCCGGGGAGTTTGTTCTCCACTATGTGGATGTTGGGGACAGAACTCAAGTATTTAGGCTTGTCCGGAAGGATGATACCCACTGAGTCATCCCGCTGGGCCTGAACATACCCCCACCCCCACCGGTTTTCTGTCTCTGAATTGTGAGTCAGTACATTGATTTTCCGTGTTTCTAGGAAAAAGTGGTGCTTTTATTTGTGGGTAGCAGTTGGGGTTCTGTTGAACTAGGGATTTTACCTGAGCAGGGTCCTGGAAAGCTGGCTCTAGATTCTGTCCCTGTTTCTCCCACCTGGGATGGGTCTTAGAAGAATGTTTGCCACTGCCCCCCCTCCAAAAAGAGCCTACTCAGGACCCTGCTGTCACCCTCTCCTGTGCAGTTGTTTGCTTGCGTACCTTTCTCCTTTTCTATTCTCCACACACTGTTTCTGACCTCAGTAAAAGCAGCAGCCTGGAGTCTGTGTAGGAGGAAGGACAAGCAGATGGGTAAACATGGGCTCCTAGTCATGGGAGCAACTACGATCACAGACGCCACAGACCAAGTCTCTACCTGAGGGATAGGCTAACCGTGGTAAGGCATGGTCAAGGAGCTCTGTCTGGATTAAAAAGTACACTCCATTATTTCTGGATCCTCACATTATCCTAGGTTAGGTAAGAACAGATTTTCCAAAATCCATTTTCTAGAGGAAAATCAATGGCAAAAGATTTCCAGAAATGCAAGTGAGGGCCTAAGCTAGACTCCAGGAACAGGCCATCATGTCATCATGTAAGGCCTTATAGGGCCAGACTCCAAACTCCAGTCATCTGCTTCGTGGCCATAGCTCTTCCCACCCTAGGTCCTTGTCTCATGGAAGCAAAGAGCAAAGAGAAACAACAGGAGAAGCAGAGGCTTTATTAAGGTCTGGCAGATGAGGTGAAGGTAGAACTAGGCCCGGGTAGGCCTAGGGCAGAGAGCCATCCCTGCCTCCACCTAACACCCCCTACCCACTACAGCTGCCTCCCACGTGCTCCTGCCTCCCAGAGCACAGCACCAAGAACACAGAACCCTAGTTCAGGGCAGAACCCAGACAGAACATTGTCTCCAATGGGGGTTGGGGGAAGACACAAGGTGTTCTGAGAATCCCCTTGGCCCTGCTGCCATAATAAACAAGGGAAACCCCTTGTCTGTCCCCAGAATAGAACACTGGGTCTCTGTGGTGGGGGTGAGGAACTTGGCCTCTGAGCAAGACCTAGGATGAGGCCAAGCTGAACTGAGGGTACAGGTGAAGCACAGTGAACTTCAGTTACTGCCTTTAGACTTGACCTGACTCCACTGTCTTCCCGGCAGACCCTGGTTAGCAGCTGAGTCTGGCCAGGAGTATCAGATGGGATAGTGGATCCCTGACCCCAGAGACTTCTACAGGTATCGGGAAGAGGGCTTCACCAATACCAAATCAGTTGATATGTACACTGGGCAACCCCACCATGGCAAGGGGAAGCCACCGGTGCCTAGTAAGAATATCCACCTTTGTGGCCAAAGGGCTGAGCAGGGCCAGCAAGTTCTGGGAGGTAGGCAGGGCTCTCATCCAAGTGGGACAAAGGGACCGTGTCCTCCTCACTGACTGGCCGGTCAAACTCAGCCTTCAGAGCTGGACGTTGATTATCTGGGAAGGCCAGAGAGAACAGGGCCTCTGGCTCGCACACAAACTTGTACACGTAGCGTTCGCCAGCCACCTGTGGAGAGAGGGCTGTCAGGCCAGGCATGCATGCCCTACCTCAGTAGAGAATTTTGAGGCTCCTAGGCGTCCTTCTCATGGGACACAGAAACGCATTAGGACCTCTTTACCTCCCACACTGCTTCTTCTTGAAGCCCACTCCCTTCTGGTCCTTGTTCATGTCTCATCTCAATCATAGCACACTTGGGACTATTCAGTCACTGTTTAGCAACTTTACAGGGGAACCTTGGGATTTGCATTTTCTGTTCTTGAAAACCTGCTGAGAAACACCCCCCCCTCTCCCTCTCTCTCTCATTCTCACTCAACAATTGACCTTGCCCTTCTCTTGACACTCTTTGAACCTTTGAACCCTCAGCCCTCCCTCGGCCCCTCCTCAGTCCAACCTTCTGCATAATGCCTTTCTCGTAATAGTATCGCAGTGAGCGGCTCAGCTTGTCGTAATTCATGGCTGGCCGGTTCTTCTGGATGCCCCAGAGCCTGGCGACCTGGAGACAAGAGACAAAGTATTTGGGTGGAGATGCCATCTCAGGAAAAATAGGGGGCAGGGCAGAAAAAAATTTAAGATTCTTGTTGCAGGGACAATCTAGGCTAGTTACCAGCACAATGCTGACTCAGGCTTGGCAAAAACTGGGTCAGGCAGACTGAGGACAATGGTGGAGGCAAGTGCCACCATTTCTCCCCTCAAGGCTCCAAAGGTGCCGGACAGGAGGGATGGGAACACCTAAGACCCACCTCTTCAGGTTCAATTAGTTTAAACTCCATCCCCCGGCCTGTCCAAGCAATGAAATGAGCGTTTGTTGGGTCATCCAGCAGGGCCACCAGAAACTGCCACAGTTGTAAGGCACCCCGGCGCTGGTAGGGTGGCCCCTCCCGGAAAGCTCCAATCCCTTCCTGCTTGATGTCTCCTGGGAAAGTGGAAATAGGTGTGAGGTACACATGCCCTAACCAACTTCCCTTCCTTAAGTGGCTTCCCCAAACTCTTTCCTGAGTGTCCTGACCTCTCCCACCAATGAAATGTGATTCCTACAGGACCCAGTACTGTGTGACAGGGGTGGGTGAAGAAGACCCTAAGAAGTCACTTCTCTGACCTTCAAATTTTTCAGGGACAATGCAGACATCATCTGGGAATGGACGAAGAGATTTTTCATAGCCATAACCTTGTGAAGGAAAGGAGGGGATTGTTCAGATCTGAGGGTTCACTGTTGAAAACCCCATAGAAATCAAAGAGACTCGTGGCTGGGGTGACTCTCCCCCATGGCTAGGATCTGACTGCCTTACCCATCACTCCATCACCTGGAGAGGGTCCAGAGAAGCCCTCTGGGTGGAGGTACATCGATGCACATCCAGGGACATCTAGGGAAGAGAAGAAAAGGAGACACTGTAAGTGGCTGAGGTGAAGCAGGGGAAGAAACCCTACACACATTCAAGGAGTTGGTGCCGCTAGCCTGGAGTCCAGCGACCATCCTTTTCCCACCACCAAATCCCAGGGGAAGTTCACCCAATAGGGGGCTGGAAGCTTGAGGCCCTCAGTTTGAGGGCTGGGGTAGAGGGCATGGGCGGCAGCAGCTGAGGCCAGGCAGCCTGTTCACAAGGACCAGGATTCCAGGGAGCAGCTGTTTCCTGTGAGTTCAGGGGAAGGAGGGGGTGAGAGATGAATCTCCGGGGGTTGGGAAGGGTTTGCCTAAGACTTCCTCGGAATGGGCACATGTCCGGTCAGCAGGTCAGGTTCCAAGCCTAGTACCTCTGCGCCTCTGTGTGTGTGTGAGAGAGACAAGTGAGAGGAGTGGGGGTGGAGGTGGGGGATGCATATATCTAAGAAGCAGTGGGCACTGGGCTGCTTTTTCTCAGGTGTAAGCACATTCTGCTGTGTTCCACGCCATAGAACTGAAACCTTCCAGCTCCACCTAGGGAAGCCACGCTTCAAGTTCCAACCCTTTCCCGCCCCCTCCACTCCCACCTATGAATGAGCCGCTGACATCCGACACCTCGGGGGAGGAGGCAGGAGGGAGGGTTCATTCATTCCTCCATTTTGTGAATGGAATTCTTGACTCCATTCAGGAAAGCGGAGGGAGGAGGAGCAAGAGTTCAAGGGCAAGTAACACGATCCCCTCCGGTCTCCAGCCTTTGAAGGTCAGCAGCTCTGTGCGGCTTCCTCCTCCAGCCACCACCAGGCTCAGCTCGCAGTTACAACCAGGGTTTGAGAAAGGGAAGCACTTATCCTGTTCTCCCGCTCTCCCTGGAGTGACTAGGGGTTTGTAGATAAGCCCCCGATCCTAAAATACTGTGGGCACCAGGAAAAGAAAAATTCTAAAATTCCAGCCAAGCTCTGCAGCTACTGTCTGTCTGTCTGTCTATCTACCCACGTATCTAACTTGAGACAAGGGCTCATTCTGTAGTTCAGGCTGGCCTGAATTCATTATGTTGCCTAGTTTAAACTCAGAGCCATCCACCTGCCTTAGCCTCTTGAAGGCTGGTATTCTCAAGAATGAACCACAGCTTTTTGGTTTTTTTTTAATAGATCCTAGTCCAGACTATTCTTGATGCTATGACCACCTTGCCTCCACTTCCCACATTATATGGGTACCGCTCCCTCCTATTTTTAAATCACTGTGGAGACAAGGACTAGTAACTGTCTCGTTTTTGTATCCTCCAACTGCATACTCTTGTTCCAGGCATAGTACTATGGTCTTAGGGGGTTAATTAAAACACTCAAACTTCTGATAAAAGTAAATGCCCAACCCTTATTATTGTCAGGTGCTATGAGTACAAAGGTCTATATATCCTATCATCTTATCTGAATGCTGGCTGGAAAACAATCATTCTTTAGAATAGTTAAAAAATATCCAATGAGTGAGTTGGTTTATGAACTATGGATCTATCTATCTATCTATCTATCTATCTATCAATCAATCAATCATATCCAGGTCTCATTCTATATAGTTCAGGCTGGCCTGAAACTCATTTTGTTACCTAGTTTAAATGTATGGACCATGGAAAGACCCAAACCTTCTAGGAACCTTTGCTTAACCCCACTGCCCAGGTGGTACTTGCCACTCCACCTGGCCATCCCCCAAAAACTCCGAGTCCCCCCCGCAAGAGAATCTTACCTGAGTCGTAGGCGAAGTCTGTGCGCTCCTGTTTGATCACCACCCCCGCCCCAGGGTACCTGTGCCCACTGACCCCACCCTGGCTTGCCGCCGGCTGTCCAGCCTGTTCATACAGGGGGTCACAGTACTCCTGCTTGAAGCTCTGCTGGGGGTAGGGTGGGCAGGGCTCCGACAGTTGGTGTTGATAGGGGGCTGGGAGAGGTTCCCGGCCCCCTCCCTGAGGAGATGTGAAGGAGTGGCACATGTCCACGGGCTGCTGGAAGACGGAGCTGGATGTGATGGATGAGGAAGGAAGAAGAGAGAATCTTCCATTAGCCCTCTTGAGCCTGTCACTTGTTGACAGGGCTCTGGAGGGATAATGAGACACCATCTCCCTGGTTCTCCCAGCCAGGTCTCTATAGAGCACTAAGGAACTGAGCCCAGACTGCCTGGCGAGGCCTGGGTCCCCCGGTGCATCAGATCTGTCTCCTTACCTGTGCTCACCAAGGTACCCGTGGCCAGGGTGGGACTGGGAAGAACTGGAGGCTCTCAGGAGGCTCTGCTGCTGTTCTGCCCTGGAAAAGGGCTGCAGGGGCGACTGTCCAGGCCCACCGGGGGCAGGGGACTTGATGGCGATTTGTCTGGGGGAGTCATAGGCACTGGAGTTGAGGGGGAGATGGGGATGAGGGGACAGAGAAGCTAGGCAATTATCTTTGTACCTTTCATACCCCAAGAAGTGATTATCACAACTGCAGTAGTGGGGCTGAGGAATTGTTTGGTTTTTTTTGTTGTTGTTTTTGTTTTGTTTTTTTTGACACAGGGTTTCTCTGCATAGCCCTGTCTGTCCAGGAACTCACTCTGTAGACCAGGCTGGCCTTGAACTTAGAGATCTACCTGCCTCTGCTCCCCGAGGGCCAGGAATTTTTTCTTTTTAAATAGGGTTTCATGTAGCTTAGGGTGGCCTCAGACTCTCCATGTGTAGCCAACAATAATCTCAAACTCCTGTTTCCACCTCGCAGCTGCTGAGATTACATGCAAGTAACCACCCTGACAGGTTTATGTGGTACTGACGGTCATATCCAGGGCTTCATGTCTGTCAGGCAAGCACTCTATCAATTTAGCTACATTTCCAGCCCCTAGGTGAATTCTTTTATTCTCTCCCCAAAAGAGTTTTGCTCTGTAGCTCAGCTTCACCTGGAACTCTCTCTGGAGCTAAGGCTGACCTCAAAGTTACAATCCCCTTACAAGCACACACCATCCACCATACATGTCTAAGTGAACACCCTTTCTTAATCCTGGAACTGGACCTCTCCGCTTGGCAATCTCTCTCTCTGAAGCCCGGAGCAACTGGTTTAAGTAGGGCACAGGTCTCCAGGTAGAGACTCACTGGGCGCTTGAGGCCATTCTGCCCACTGTGTGATGTCTCCTGCTAATGCTCAGATGGATCCTTTGGTAGCACTAGCTACAGGAGGAGCTAGGAAACCCCATTATCCAACCTCATCTCTACGGGTGCCTCAGCTCATGGTTGTCCTCTCCTACCCCAAGCCTCAAGAGAAGCCTTCACCTCTTGACACCCTCCTGGACTGGGGCTCACCTGGAGTAAAGGCACTGCTCTCCATGGTGGTAGGGGAGTGGTGGCTTCCTGCTGCAAGACAGGGCGGGGTCTGTGCGGGGACTCTGGGGTTCCTTCTTGATCCTGGTGGTGGGGCTATGGAAAGCTACTGTGGGGTAGGACAGAGCAAAACCAGAGTGTCACATAGAAGCTAACAGGGCTTCTGACACCTCTGCTTTGTGGGGATGGGGTTACTGGTACAGTCAGTCTCCTCCTGGCTCCCATTCTTGAACACTGAAGTTGGATGCTTTGGTTACATTATGTCTAGTTTTTTTTTTTTTGGTTTTTTTCGAGACAGGGTTTCTCTGTCTAGGTCGGGCTGTCCTGGAACTCACTCTGTAGACCAGGCTGGCCTCGAACTCAGAAATCCGCCTGCCTCTGCCTCCCAAGTGCTAGGATTAAAGGCGTGCGCCACCACCGCCCGGCTTATGTCTAGTTTTATACCTAAGGTATTAACCTTGGTATTAGCCAAGGGAACCATCTAAAAGTTCAACACACGTGTCCTTAGCTGAGGAAACACCTTCCTAAGAGAGAACATCTCAGACCCAGGGACTTTGGCTTTCCTGACTGTCCTGGAAAATTCCAAGTGATGGACATGTTTTTTTATTTGGGCCTCTAACGATTCTTTGGTCTTCTGAGGGAGTTTGGCTGTTAGCACACTTGCATGTCAGTGGAGTAACATGCACATGCTCCTAATTATCTGTGAGGAGATTGGCTTTTTGAGGGCTTTTAGTTCTCTGAGTCCAGCTACCACTGTGGCTGAGCCCTGGTATGAGTGACATCCTGGCTTCCTTCAGTTTGGTCAGATGCCCTGGAATCCACGGTCCTGGTGACCACTGTTTTCCATTCTGTGTTCCTTTCATTTCATGGGTGATGGCATCTGAGAGCCATCAGTTAGGCAGTACCTAACAGCCAAACACCCCTTCTCAGACCTTTCTCTTGGTTTTTCAAGACACGGTATCTCTGTGTAGTCTTAGCTGTCCTGGAACCCACTCTGTAGACCAGGCTGGCTTCCATCTCAGAGATCTGCCGGCCTCTACCTCCTGAGTGCTGGGGTCAAACGTGCCACACCTGACTTTTGAGCCTAGGTTTTACTATGTATCCAGACTGGTCTCAAATTCACCCTCCGGATTAGAGGTGTGGGCCAGCTTACCTAACCAAGCATCATTTTGCAACAGTGACACCTGTGACATTGGGGTCAGATTTGGGGGGATGTCCTGAGCATCGTAGGATAGTTTTGCAGTACCACTGACCACTCCGTTTGCAACCAGCTCTAAACTCTCTAGAGCCATTGACAAATCTTTCCTGGGATAGCATCACAGCACTGAAGAAAATAACAGAACACTGCTGAGCTGTCTCAAGTCTCTTGCTTTGGCTGCAGAGAGCATCTGACCCAGGTTACATGGCTAGGACCCCAGAGGGGAACAAAGGTCTTAATCCCCAAGTCATTGTGTTGGTCTCAGAGTCTGAAATCCAGGATGGGGAGCCCTGACCTTCACTCTGTCTTTAGGTGAGAGCAAACTGCTCTCCTATGGGTGACTGTCCCCATGACTCACTTCCTGTCATTTTCTCACCCCCATCCCCCACCTTTGTACCCAGCACTCACTACTCACAGTTTTCTGAATGGAAATCAGGAACAAACTGCTCATCGCTGTCCGGTACCTGAGCTGCAGAGAGAGGCCAGAGGTGAGTCCAGGATGTGACCCTGCAAAGTGAGAACTCCAGGAAGACAGCACTTTTGCCACCCTGCAGATTAGCTCCAGCCCTGCAGAGGTCCAGAGCCTGGCTTAGACCAAGGGTGACTGCACCCCAGGGCCTGCACCCTCCAGCTGCAGTCCATGAAGACCCCCAGGGAGGACTCTCAGAACTTTTCTGAGCAGATAGGTTTTGCCTCTGGTTCCTGGAGTGTAAATGAACCTGCCCTTCAAGGTTTACAAGGCTTTGGCAGGGGTAGGCAAGCCTTACAAACTGTGGGATCCTGTGGCTCTGGAATCAGATGAGGATATTCTGAAATTGGGAAGGGACCCAAAGGTCTGTACTTCAAGTATCTTCCCAGGTGTTTTGGAGACACACAAGAGTTCTAGAGCTTTCAAAAGGGAATGGAGAAGAGAGGACGGTGGCAGAGATGTGAAGAGGTTAAAAATAGGACAGGAGGAAGGTACAGACACCGCTTATCACTGCTGTGTAGCTAAGGAAAAGAAGGGCTGCCCAAGCCTGGAGGTCTGAGGACCAGGGGTGAGCAGCTCTGAGCCAAGGATGCTCAAAGGACTCCATAGCTTTTGTTTACTTTTGCCTCTCTATCAAGGGGGAGGATTACAGCAGAAAGAAGAACAGACACAAAGAAGGACTTTCTGATTGTCTAGGATAATAGTGGGTCTGAAGCAGGACAATGGAGCTCACGACCTAGGAGACTGGATTGTCACTCCCTGGAGACTGGGCAATGTGGAAATGGCGAGATAAAAAGATTCAGACTTCAGAGGGGCTGGTGAGGTGTGAGCTGAGGGATAGGGCACACTCTACACATGTGAGCATGCAGGCTCAGACCTTGCCCACAAGACCCTGTGTTTGCCTTGTTCACCCCCCTTCACCCAGGCCCTGCAGCCCGCATGGCTGTTAGGGTGATCTTTGTACAATAGAAACCAAATCACTTTGAGCTTGCTTAAAATGTGAAATTTAAACGCTTGCCCTTGGCCTCCTCAGCTCATCTCCCTTGCCTGTCTCTCCTTGCTGTCACTCCTTAGGCACCTTGAGGCCTCCTTTAGCCCTCAGTTCTGCTAAGCTGGGTCCTTTCTCCCCCCCTCCCCCCCACAGAGCCACACCTACTATGTTCTGGATCTCACTATGTAGCCCAGGCTTACCTAAAAGGCACCATCTTTCTTGACTCTGCCTGGAATGCTGGCTACAGATGGGCACCCTGCCAGGCTTATCAGAGGCCTTCTCTGACTACCCAAAGCAAAACTGTCCCTTCTGTTTTCTGTGTCAGCAGACATTCCCCACCCCCACACACTCTACCCCACCTGTGCATATCTTATTAATGTATATTTGCATGTTAATTAACATTCATCTCTTCACTGGGAAGTTAGGCTGTGAGGACACAGGCTTTGTCTTCTTCAGATGAGTCTCTAGCACCCAGAACAGGGTCCTACTCAGACCAGATACTGAATGATTGTTATTTATGAATAAGCACCCAGTGAAACCTGTCCTCAGGATGGCAGAAGCTAACTCCAGACGGGGGAGCCGAAAGCAGTGAGATTCTCACCCAGACAGCCTTTCCTGTACCCTGCAGCTACTCTCCACACACCAGCTACCACAGAGGTGGCACACCACCGGAAAAGCTCATCTTACAAGGAAGGATAGTTGGGCTGTCAAGTGCTTGCTTCAAATGTCAGAGGCCCTGAGTGTTTATAGATATAGGTTTATAGTTGATTTTTATGTATTTATTTATAGTGGGGGGTTGAATCAAAGTCCTTTTGAACCCCCATCCTTTCATTTTTTGAGACAGGGTCTAACTAGGCCTTAGATTCGCCATTCTCCTGTCTCAGCTTCTGTGTGATCATAGGCCTATTTGACACCAAGTCTGGCTTGGAGGACTGTTTTCTAGACAGAGATCGAGGCGAGGGAGTTTAAGAACCAGAAGTCTCCAGTAGTTAAGAACTCACTTAGATCAATGTACTACAATTCTAAAGTAGCTAAGGACATCAGGGGAGCACTAAATCCCTGAGGGAAAATATGCGTGAATCCCAAGCTTTTTGGAAGCTGACTATAATCACGCAACAGCAGTTCCCCAGACGTCCTGACTGAAGATTCACCTGGCTCTGTTAGCCACACTGGTTGGTTCTAAGTCCTCAAATCAGGCCAGTGGCTCTATAGGCCAGAGGTGGGCCAGGCATCCACATTTGCAATAAGTGTCCCTGGTGAGTGGCTTATTTGAAAAGCACCAGTCAAAGGGAAGAACACATTCCTTCTTCCCATTTAAAGGTGACAGACAACTTGAAGGTGACAGGAGCAAGCAGGCTGAGTGATATTTCCCTCCCTACTACTTAAGGCAAGGAGGGTCCCGAGGGCAAGGAAAGGGGTGCAGAACTTGGCAGGGGGTAGCTGACGCACTCTGGAGGCCCTCTTGGGGCCTCATTAACTACTCGTTTCCAGTGAGGTAATGGGCTGGGGGCATCTCCTGCTGACGCCACTGGGCTAGTGAGTCCTGTGGGTCATCTGACCTTTCCTCCTGCTTCAAGCCTGAAAGTTTATCCAGAACCCACCAGAAGAGACCTCCCCTTAACAAACAGATTATACCTCCAAAGAGATGATGCTACCCTCTTCCAAGAATGGGGGGTAAGCCCTACTCTGTGCTCAGCTCTCCCAAAAATTGGTCTTCTCCCAAAGGGATACAACAGGGCCCTCAGTCACCCAGAGACTAGCAGCGAGGATAGAAATAGGAACAGAAACAGAGCTTTGAGTTCCTGGAGAGCAGGAGAAATTTTAATTACTATGTTTGGTCTTGCGCATACACCATTCATTCTATTTGTTGACTCGGCTGTGTTTTGGCTGCTGAGCCAGTGTGCCAGAGTCTGCCCCCAGCACCACTGGCACTAAAAAGGAGCTGTCTGGGTGGGGACATGGCAGAGGATTAAGGCAGGTGTGTGTGTGTGTGTGTGTGTGTGTGTGTGTGTGTATACCCAGTGTAATTCATGTGCAAGCATACACACACATACACACACACAAAGAGACACACAGAATATATTTAGGGACTATCCCTACAACAGGAGCCAGGGGGACCCCAAAGATGGTTCCAGAAGAAATGTGAAGTTTATGAGCTAAGCACAGAACCGAAGCCTACCATGAGTTAGCTGCCACGAATCCCACAGAAGGGCTATCTGTCATTCTCTGGGGTTGGGGACAGTCCCACATAAGAGTGAATGGCAGCATCCTCGAGCGTCTGCTTTATTGTGCCACCAATGGCTGGGGAGCTCACACCCTCACCCTGCCCCCACTCTGGCAGCCTCTATATTGGATGGAACCAGTTCTCTATCTGTGGAGGGGACATTCCTCTCCAGGAACCTTCTGGAAGGGGAAGAAATAGAAAGATGGAGGAGGCATGGAACCAGGAAAGTCTAGGGAGAGGAGTGAGGATTAACCCTCTCCTTGCCAACAGGGCCCTGAGACCCCAGTGTGCATGCACACACTTGTCCTTCACTCTGAGACCATATACGGGTGAAAGCTCCCTCTGTGCTTCCCCTCTGTGCACGGGGTCTCTTTCTGGGCCTATAAATAGCTAAAGGACCAGGGGAGAGTTACCCTTGGAGGACCATTTAGCTGCAGTAATTCTTGTGGAAGGGAAAGCCTAGATCCATCCCTTAAAATTCTGATAAAAGCTATATATAAGCCACTCTCCTCCTAGAAAAAAATCCATTTTATCTTCATATATGGCGCAACCCCAACAATTTTACATGCAGAACAGCAATATCAAGAACCCCAAATCTATCCATACGCCTTCTGGGAATTCCCAGGCCCTCCCTCCCCAACTTCATACAAAGGATGAACATGGCTCAGTCAGTTTTCCTAACTGCCAAAGAGACCACAGAGTCATTGTCCCTAATGGTTCTTCAAGGCTCCCGAAATCCCACAAAGCAACCCTCCATCAGATCTACAAATCTTTTTTTTACATAACCAGCCACATCTTGGCTCAGTCTGCCTGAGCCTGGGTTTCTCTGTGGCATTTGATCTCTTTTCCAACATCTCAACAGATCAAAGGCACCCAGAAACCAGATGACCCTCCTCAAGCTCACGGTATCCCTCTTTTACCCAGAAAAATCCCGACCCCAAAGATGTGTATGCTGCTTCCAAAGAGCCTCACCAACACTCACCCCAAAATCTCAACCAGCAGCCGATATGCCAAAGCCAAATCCACTTCTCTCCGTCCCAGCTTCGGTCCAGCCTGGTCACTCCAACCCCCCCCATCTTCACTGCCCCACCCACATTCTAATAATTCACTCTTTCTCTCCAAATTGAGGCTTTAGGAAGAAACCAAGCTGAGAGAGGGGAGGCTGGGCTCTGGGTCCCATTCCTCCTGATGTACTCCACCACTGGCAAGTTTCCAATGGAGCTCATCCCTCCCTGTCACCCCTTTAGACTATGGGGGGGGGGCACTGACCTGGTGGGAAGAGGCAGGAGAGGAGATTGGGGTGATGCTGGGATGGTGCAGGGGACAGGACCCCGGCAGCTGCATCTGTCTCCGCAGAGAGAGGAGTGAGTGGCTTCAGCACCCCACCCCCCCTCAGGCCTGACCATCCATCGCCAGCTGGGAACCTGAGCTGCTCCCTCAGGAGGAAGGAGAGGGAACCAAGGAGATCCCAGCCCCCCCCCCCCAGCATTCCCCACCCCCATCTCCCCACCCACTGGATTTAAATGTACAGGGACTCCCAAGGCAGCAGTATGTAACACTCATACACGCATGTGCGCATGCTCGTGCACACATGCACTTGCTGTCACACTGACACAGATAGACATATGGACTATCACCAGACCCACCACCAAGGGGAGGGGTTTCCATGGCTGGGTGAAGAGAACATGTTCCTTCCTGTATCACTCAAATAGATCAAATACTGCCAAAATGCTACCCTGAGCCCACTCCTACCTAATCACAATTGGGGAACTGGCCACTGTGGGAGCCCTCAGCTGGTGGCCAGGGAAGGGAACCCAGAGAGTCAGACCAAAATCAGGAACTAGGTGGCAAGAAAGGGGTTTTTTGAGAGACCGTGGAGACCCTGAGTTCTTCAGCTCCAGAACCTGAAGGGGGGTAAACCCACCCAACAAAGCTCTATGTGGAACTGGGAGCTGGACACTCAGGACATAGAGCAGAGGAAGATACACACTATACCCAGACCCCCTCACCCCCATTCCACATTTTGGAGGTTAAGCTCCATGCAAAACAGTCATTCTCTGCCACCACAACCACCATCACCACAATAATAATAATAATATGACAACAGCAATAATTGTGTGTGTGCGTGTGTGTGTTTGAAGCAGTGGCCAAGAGAGACCGCATCCCATTCCACAGACCTACTTTGTGGTCCTTTCCTTCTTTCTCATCCAAGCTTCTACAGAGAATCCTGTGAGAGGTGGATTTGAGCTTTGAAATTCCAAAAGAAAGGTATCCACAATGGAGGAATGGGAATGGGGAATCCCTTAGGAAGAGAAAAAGACCTCAAGGAAGTGCTAACTTTTGGTTTCTGGGGTTTTTAAGAGTATTAACGCGTAGGGAGTGTTGGCGAAGATGATGATGCTTCCGGAATCTCAGGGACTGTAAGTCACCATGCTTCCTTCCACTGGCAGCCCTGCCAGCATCACTCTCGGGCTAACTAACCTCACCAAACACCAAGAATCCAACTAGGACATCTACCCCACCCAGCCAGGCTGGACCACTGAGTCCATCCTGGCCGGGTCTCACAACCAACCCTCCAACATACAGGAAGGGGAGGGAGCATTGCCTGGGGGTGGAGGTATTCAGGAGGGATGGAGGGAGGACCAGTTGCCACTGGAATTATAATCAAGGCTATTTGGGAGGCAGCCCTGAGTCTTCTTTGCCAAAGTGCCAAGAAAAGAAGTATTGAAACTTTTGTTGTTATTTTGGCTTGGTCAGTAAATTGGCCCTCCAAGTTAGGGAGAAGTGAAATGAAGAGAGTAAAAAACCAACCAATGTTCCAGCAACTCTAGAAGATAGGTAATAAATTACTTCTTATTCTTCCTGTTTCTCATTGCTCTCTTTCAATACTGCAACACCCCAACACTACACCTAGGCCCAGAGCCTCCTGCCAAACAAACTTTGCAAATGAAATTTTCAACCAGGAAAAAAAAAAGGGCCTGGGGCCAAGTTCCATTCAAATAAGCAAATACCCCACACAATAGTCTGATTCATCCCCAGGCCTAGTTATACAAGCCTGGCTCAGGGCGAGAAAATAAATATCGATATAAGTGTCCACACTGGGCACCGGGGAGTGTGAAATGGTTGGGGACTGGAAGGAGGGGATTGAAGGACTCCTTGAGACAGAGAAGACCCCTACGATCCACTTCTAATTTTAGGAAGGAAACAAAACTACTCACCTTCAGCGAGCCACGTCTCTTGGAAGTGACTGAGATCCTGGAAGAGATCTGATGGGTGAATATTGGATTGGTGAAGAGGTGGAGATAATATGGGGAAGAGATCTGGCGAACCCGAGTTACAGCCTCCCCAGTGGTGATAAGGGACGGAGAAGAATGAGTGGTTTGACTTTTGGGGAAACGTGGGTTGGGGAGGTCAGAATAGGGCTTTGGGATGGAGGTGTGTGGATTAAGGAGAGGGGTCGCAGTTTGTCTGGTTCTTTACCTTCTGAGTCGGAAGGCGGCAGGGAGCCCGGGTCCATGAGCTTCCCCTGCGGGACCATCAGCGCTTCGCCCAAGCTCCCATTTCCGGGAGATTTCTGCTGGAAGGAGGGGGGAGAATGCCCCCGAATCACCCTGAGAAGTCTAGCTTGGGGCTGGGGGTGGGGTCCCGGGGTGGCTCAGGGGCCAAGCGGCCCTGGACCCACTGAGACCCCCCGGGAGGGGGGTGAGGGGCGAGTAGGGGCGGGGTGCGGGGCGGGGGCGGGCGTGGAGGCCGGCGCGGCGCTCACGCTGCAGAAGGTGTAGGGCACTCGCTGGTCCAAGTATCCGCCTTTCATCCTCCGCTCCATCCGGCCGCTCCCTCCGGCCACAGGGCCAGGCCCCCCGCGGAGGCAGAGACCTGGGAGGGGGGAGGCAGTTCGCACACGGTCCCGGGAGCGCTGCGGGGGGAGGGGGCGATCGCGAGGCTTTGGATCGGACAGCGAAACTTCTCCGACTCGCTGGGACCTGCGCGGCCGAGCGCCTCCACCGCCACTCCCCTCCCGCCAAAGGAGGTCCCACCTGCTCCCTCGAGCTGGGGTCGGCGTGTCTGCTTTCTGCAGCCCTGCTCAGCCCGGACTGGGTTACATAAGACGTGTGTGTGCGTGCGTGTGTGTGCGCGTGTGTGAGTGTGTGTGTGTATGTGGGCGCGCGCGCGGCGCACACCATTCGCACGCCCATAACTCGGGCGCCCCCTCCAGCCTCGAATCCCGACGCCTCCCACCCCCGCCCCGGAATGTGCGGAAGCGGGCGCCGAACAGAGTGTGGTGTGTGGGAGACGAAGCGGGGAAATCACAGACACTCTCCCTTCCTTCCCCTTCCGCAGCTTCACCTGAGGTCGGGGTGTCTGTGCAGGAGCCGCGGGGGATGCTCAGCATGCCCGGGGGATGACACAACTAAGGCGGAGGGGCTAGGCCAGAGCGAGGCGGGCCTGAGCCCCGAGTCCCCAGAGTCCCGGCTTGTTTTCCGGGCGCAGCAGACAGTTGTGAGCCCGGGGGAGCAGCTGATTGGTGCATTTCCTTTGCCTCGGCCTCCGTTCTCGCTCTTCCCCCGCCCCTCCCCACCGGTTCCCTTTGTTTCATTGACTTTTGTGAATGAAACCCCAGGGCCGGGCACGCCCGCCAATCCTCAGACTCGGCTAGATGAGCTTGAGGGCGGAGTTTCCCAGCCACGGAGGCCAATCAGAATATAGGGGCTGGCTCCCGGCTTCATTCACTTTTTGGACTTCCATTCATAAAAAAATAAACTCCTTTCGGCCTTAGTTCATTCATAAAGAATTGAGAGGAAAAGAAGGAAGCTGAAGACCCGGCAGCTTCTCCACAGGTTTCAGCACGGGCTTTGGGTTTGAGGACCGCTGAGCTCCTCCCGCTGGCGTTAACACACGCCTCTGTGCATCTATATGTACGTGGGAGTGTGAATGCGTCTGTGTGCCCTGGGGGGAGGGGGAAGCAAACGGACTTGTGCGCCCAGAGGAATCATAATAGCTAGCATTTATGAAGCGCTCTGCCTCCACGTGCTAATTTCCTTCCCATAACGTGGTGCTGCGGAGCTGTTTCCATTTTAGTTCACAGATAAAAATGGAAGAAAGCTAAGAAAGATACCATTGCCCCTCACCTGAGATAACTCAGCTTGTCAATACTGCGGGGCATTAGCATTTCAAAGCCACCACGGTCTTCGGTGCAGCGCTCTGAGACCGCGAGCTTAAGTGAATTAAGCTATGTGAAAACAAATGGATGCAGAGTTAGTACTCAGTAAATGTAAACTGGCTCGAATGGCTTTCTCAATGTGATCTGTAGAGCTGCTTTATTTGTGACCTGCTTTATCATTCACTCGCGGCTTTGCAAACAAGAAGCTCAAGGATGTCTCTCTTGCTGTCATCTCACTCCTTACCTGAAGGCAAGCATCCGACGATAGGAAGCAGAAACCTCAAGTGATGATCAAAAGACAGGATGGGTTTCAGTTTTGTCCAAGAAGTTGATCTTAGTGTTTGTCATTCGCTCATCACTTCCTTCAGTAAATATCTGCTGTGTCAGACACGGTGCTGGGTGGCAAGCAAATGTGAGAAAACTGCCTCCCTTGGGGTCTGAGTTGCTCTAGCTGCCGTCACAAGGACCCACAGGCCCATGGGACTGCTTTCAAAATTCAGCTATCTAACCAAACACTACAGATGAGGCAGTGAAGGTTCTGAGAAGGACAAGGTACATGCAATCTCTTTCAGCCTGTAGGAATCAGAGCTGGGACAAGAACATTAACTCCTTGGCACCTGAATTGGGCTCACTCTGCCACACCAACTCCTCCCCTTTATAAACCAAACTGTTCTTTAAAGCTTGAACCTGATGCCGCTCTCCTCTAGGGAGCCCCCTTTTCATGAGAACCTGGGTCAGTCCATATATATAGTAAGGTATCTTTCAGTCTCTTTCCTGTTAGAGAAATACCTATGTAGTTATGGGGAGCTCTGCAGGGCCCAGAGGAGGACTCCTTCCTTGAGCCTCGCTCATACTCAAGAGAGTTGCACAAAATGCCTGTCAGGTGAACAGCTACAATAAAAAGCAAAGTAATGGCTTTTTGCAGGCACCCTGCCCAAGGAAGGAGAGGCAAGCCCAAGCAAATCCCAGCTTGGGGCGGATGGAGCCAGTTTAGGGAGGGGTGTGAGTTCCTAGGCCAGGAGAAGTGGGGGAGGAAGGCAGGCAGTTCTAGGAACAGATCTCTGATGTGGTCTCCATGAAGGTTCAGGTGGGTCCCTGAGTGGGCACTGGGTGCTCCAGTCGAGGCCTGTCCAGGGCTGCCTTTCTGATTCTGAGTTCCTCCACTTCTCTGGAGAGCCCTTGCTCTCCAGAGTCAGTATTTCCTCTCCTTTCCTCTGCTTCCCAGGTCTGGCAGAGACCAAAGAAGCCTACCTCCCTATCTCTGGCTCAGCCTACAGATCCAGTGAGAGGACCAGCTGCAGCTGCAGTTACAGCTGCCACACTGGCTCTAGCCTCTGACTGAACACTCAGATCAAGATCAGTGACATTTCCAAAGGGAGCATTGGGACCTCTTCTCCAGTGGGGCCCAAGAAGCAGAGGAAGGGAGAGGCTGGAGGTGTGGACTGGGACTCACGGTGTGGGTTGATATTGAAGGATCCAACCTTGTGTGCATGCTTTTCATCAGTTCCTGCCACCTGCCGCCCTCACCTCATTTTACAAGAGATGACAATAGAGGCCTTCCAGATGTACACTAAACCCAAGCCCCACTCCCTCCATACAGATTGGATACTCCAAAGAGAGTTCCTTTACGGAGCACATGAGGTCTCATGGAGGACACGCCCAAACCTGACCAGACCTATACCAGCACCCCTCAGATGCAGGATGCTCACGGCTCCTTTGTGACTTCATATGCTTCCTGACTCCTCCATTATAGCTTCAGGAGAAGTGGGGCAGATAAACTCTTCCTCCAGTAGATTGGGGGGCTGGACTCTAACCTGTTTCCTAGGAGTTTAAATTATAAAATGCAAATTGGACTTTAGATATGTAAATTTTTATACAAAGGGAGCCCATAGTTTGCCCTGGGAGTTGGGAGGCTCCACCCAGTACAGGCTTGGAAGAAAAAAAGCCCGAATGTAACAGCATGCTGGCTCTGGAGCCACCAAGGAGGCAGACTCTACCCCACATGGCTTTTGTAACATTTTTTCTTATTTTGCATTGTTCATTTATTTTTATTTTTATTTATGTGTTTGTGTAGGTATGTGTGGGTACCTACAGAGGCCAGAGGCATTGGATTTCCTGAAGATGCTGGTAACAGGAGCTGTGAGCCATCTGGTATGAGTGCTGGGAACAGAACTCAGGTCCTCTGGAAGAGCAGCAAGTGCTCAAAACTGATGAGCCATCTCTCAGCCCGTGTTTTGTTGTGGCTTGCTTCCTTCCTTCCTTCCTTCCTTTCATCTTTTTGAGACAGGGTCTTATAGAACTCAGTCTGCCTCAGAAATCCTATGTAGCTGGGTTGGCCTTAAAAGGTTGATCCCCCTGCCTCCGTCTCTTACGGCTTGGTCTTTTGGAACAGGGTCAGATTCTAGGTCTCCCAGACTGAGCTTGTCTTTCTGGGGTTCTGGAATTACAGGCGAGCAACACCACACCTGGCCCACATGGGTTTAGGGGACTGAGGTAGGGGTCTGGATTTGGTCCTCAGTGTTGTGTTAGCTGGGGACATTCCGTGGTCACCTGTCCAGCCTGACTGCAGGCACAGAGATGTTTTTAGGCCTGGCTTTGGCAGAACTTGAAACGCAGTTTCAGGAACTTAAAGGGAGAACTCAGAGGGTGGTACGATGAGACAGCTCCCTGAGGCCCAGGGGTGGACAAATAGGATCCCTTTGGTGTCTCCCAGGCTGGAGTTTCTCTCCAGGGAGAATGAAGCAGAGAGCAAGGTCTGGGGTAGGGGGGCAGGGGGATGTGAGATCCGTTCCATGAGCTGGTGATGGGTCAGTCCCACTAAACTAACAAACCAACCAAACAGAAACCCCCGAGTCCCTCTTGGACTTCCTCTCATCCTTTTCTCACTGGCCCAGTTTCTCTTTGGTTCCTTCAGACTGCAGGGGTTCCATACCTTCCTGTATGCCATGAACGGAGTGTGCACCTCAGGAAACTAATGACCTGCATCAGTGTGTGTGTGCTCCAGCGTTTACCTCCCTGAAGAGAGAGTCTATGGCTTTTATCCGGGTCACCACAGAGCAGGTCTATAATTGCCCATTCCCACTCTTGAGGTTAGAAACGTGGCCCTTGGGTCTTTTATCTCTGTGTCTTCAATTTGCTAAGAACAGAGAAAGGATGTGTTGCTATGGCAGACTAGCAGGGGTGGGGGGTGGGGTGAAAAGCTTCTTCCCTTGTTCCAGCTTACCTTCCACTATGGTGAGTGTGTGTGTCATCCGTGAGTGTTGTCCATGTCACGCCATCCCTACCCCATCCCCCATCTCCTATTGCTCTGGCAGGTCTTAAACTCACTATGTAGCATCTGGATCTTTCTGACTCCATCTGAGTACTGAGGTCACAGGTATATATACTCTGTCCAGATGAACCCTCTATTGAGATTCCATTAAACAAGGGCTCTCTAGACAGTCAGCAGAAGATAAAATGGGCCCAAAGGAGGGGCATGAGTAAAGTCTAACCCAATCCTTGGGGCTCCTTGGTAGAGGCTGGCAGTTCCTGAACAAAAGTCCTACAGATGACGACTCTGTCCATCCGGTGCTGATGCAGGGCTTGGGTATCCTCAAGGGCCTCCATGAAATCAGGAGGAGCTCAGATGACTCCTGAGGAGTCAGTCTCCCTCTAGTGTGATGTGGTTCCCTGGAGACACCCCATGTCATCTGTGTGGAACAAGTGCAGTGTTCCCATGAGCAGAGTGATGAACACAGGACTTGGGTGAGTCTGGGCCAATCCCAAGGAGGGTCTGATCTAAGGACTCTGCAGCAATGGGGGTTCACAATTTGGGGACCTATAGTTCATACTTGTAAATCTAGTAAGTGCCTGGTTGAGATGGCTTAGCAGATCCATGTGGATGCTGCCAAGTCTGGGACTTGACCCTGATCCCTAGAACCCATATGGCTGAAAGAGAACCAACTCCTACAAATAGCCCTTTGACTTCCACACATGGACATCCATGAGCATACACACACACACACTCACACACACACACACTCATACACACACATTCACACACACACACTCACACACACTCATATACACACACACTCATACACACACACATACTCATACACTCACACACATACACACTCACACACACACATACCACCCCCCCCCCCCCACACACACACACACACAGAGTAAATAAAAAAGGTGAGCAATATTTTAAATTTTCTCTTTTCTGTGTGTATTGTGTATACATCTGTGAGCTCACGGCCATGTGCGTGCTCACACTCTTGTGCACATGCGTATGTTTGCATATGTGCAGGAATACATGTATGGATGTCTGTGCATACGTGTCTGTAAATGTGGAGGTCTAAAGATGAGATGGGTGTTTCCTTGATCGCTTTCCATCTTATTTACTGAAGCGGCGTCTCTGACTGAACTTGGAGCTTGCCAGTTGGCTAGGGTAGCCAGCCAACTTGCCCAGGGGCTCCCCTGGTTTGACTTCCCTCACACTGGGATTATAGACAGGCTGCCATGCCCACCTGGCGTATACATAAGTATTGCAGATCTGATTTCTGATCCTCATGCTATGTCTTTACTCCCTGAGCCATTTATGAAACCCCACATTTTAATATTTTAAAATTGGTAATTGCATTTGTTTATTTATCTGGAGGCACGTGCTTGCTGCAGCATGCATGTGGAGGATGAAGGAGAGTCGTAGGCCCTCCACCTTCCCCCGTGTGGGTCCTGGGTATCAAACTTAGGTGGTCAGGCTGGGCCAGCAAGTGCCTCAACCTGATGCACCGTCTCACTGGTCCCCACTTTAATATTTGTAAACAAATCAGAATATGAGCCGTGCTCCTTTTCTTTGAAACACTGTCTCATGAGGAAAGGGTAAGGGTGAGCCTGGGCCGGGAGGCCCCAGACCAGTGGCAGCCAGAGGCAAGCAGTTTCTATTTTTAGAAGGTGCTGGTGACTCCAGCTTTCCACATTTGCTGCCTGCAGCAGCTCAGGACTCCCATGAACACGCAGAGCTCTTTTTATTTTTGGCTCTGTCCTGTCTCCATGTGCATTTAGATCCCTACCTCTCTGTCTCTAGGAGAACTGCGAGTCATGGATGCGCCCTCCCAGAAAACTGCAGGAGACAAGGTTTTTGTTTGATTTGTTTGCTTTAAATTTTTTTCCCTTTGGCTGGAGCGAGAGAGACAAACGGACAAATGCTAGCAGTCTGAAAGATGAGAATGGAATTGGAGCCAGTTGGCCGGAGTGCAGGATGGTCCCCTTTTTAATTAAGTGTGGACTTGAATTATGGGAGGCTGTGGCTCCTGCTGGGCGGGGCTGTGCTGAGGGAAGGCAGTTTCTCTCCACAGATTAAGCATCGTTTTTTCCACATAGTCCCTCCCCAGCTCCCTGAGAGTGTCTATATTTGTTCTTGTCAGAAATAATGGACAACTATATGCTCAGTCAGCTAAGGCGGGGCTAGGGAACCCCTGGGCTGGCAAAACCTGGGGACTCTTCCTGGAAACTGTTTTTTGGAGGGAATAGTGATGTGTGTGTGTGTGTGTGTGTGTGTGTGTGTTGTGTCTCTGTGTCCTCTTTTAAAATTAATTAATATTTGAGCCATAGCCTGATGTATCCCAGGCTAGCCTTAACTTAAACCCACAATGCAATTAAGGATGACCTTGAATTTCTGATCCTCCTGCCTCTTCATCTTCAGAGTGCTGGGCTTGCAGGCTGCACCACCACAGTCGGTTATTACTCAGTCCTAGCTATGGATCCCAGGCTCCTCAAGCACCTTGTCGATCAAGCTGCATCTCCTGCCCCAGCTTTTACGTTCAAAGTTTTTGTTTGTTGGTTTGTTTTGCTTTGCTTTGCTTCTTCCCCAACAGAAACTCTTTCTTCTGTTATTTCTAGCTTTTCCTATTATATGGCTTCTCCTATAGCTCAAGGAGCTGGCTGCAGCTGCCAATTGATTTTCTATTTGTCCCATTGGCCACTCAAGCCTAGCTTCATCAAGCAGTTTATAGCAGTGGTTGTTGGTTTACAGTTTGGGGCAGAGCTAATCTCTTGGTCATCCCTTGGGGACCTGGGTGGGGAGCAGCAGCAAGAGGATGCACAGGCCGAATACTGACAGGAAGGACGAAATACCTAGCTGAGTGGAGATCAAGGCGTTCATCACTTCAATCTGACATTCCGAAATAAGATGTTCGTATGTGAGCTTTAAACCTCGATGTCTTCCTGAGCCTTTCCAGATGTGTCATCTGGTGTCATTTCCCCTGTGCCCTGCACAGTGGATATGTGAAGTTCCACATTATAGCTGAATACTCAAAAGTTCAGAGAGCAATTATCCTTGAGCCACCTTTAGTGGAGAGGGACTCTCCCTTCTCTCATGGAAACTCTCATTTCCAGACCAGCAGGGTCTATGTCTCATTCTCCAGGGTTAGCGAGTCTAAGCCTGTAGAGAGGATAGCAGGTTGTTTCTTATTGTTATTTGTTTTGCTTTTGAGATAAGGTCTTAAGTAGCCCAGGCTGGCCTTGAGATAGGGTTTCAAGTATGGGAGACTGGCCTTAGAGTTATTATTATTAGTTATTATTGAAGGATGTCCCTGAACTTTAAAACATATTTATTGGTTAAATATTATTCTTTTTATTTTATTTATTTATTTATTTATTTATTTATTTATTTATTTATTTATTTATTTATTTGAGACAGGGTTTCTCTGCGTAGCCCTGGCAGTCCTTGACTTGTTTTGTAAACCAGGCTGGTCTCAAACTCACTTCCAGAGATCCATCTACCTCTGCCTCCTGAGTGCTGGGATTAAAGGCTCATGCCATCCTGCCCTGCTAAATATTATTTTTAATTTAACTTTAACTTAATGTGTACACGTGCATGCATGCTTTTGCTTTCTGTGCACACGGTGCCCAGGGAGGCTTGAAGAGGACACTAGAGTCTCTGGAGCTGGAAGTAGAGACATTGTGAAGCACTGTGTGGTTGCTAAGAATCGAAGCCCAGGACCTCTGGAAGAACAGTCAGTGCTCTTAACCGCTGAAGCATCTCTCCAGCCACCAGCCTTGAACGTCTGATCCTTCTTTCTCCACCTCTTGAGTGTGCTATTATAGGCCTGAGTGACATCTGGTTTCTGCAGCACTGGGGGTTCGAACCCTGGGCCTCATACATGCTAGAGAAACCTATCAATCAAGCTGCAACCCCAGTCTGGCAATAGCAAAATTTAAACAAAAAACAACACAGAACACAACAACAACAACAACAAAAAAAACCACTCCACAGCTTGGAGGTTTAATTTTCTAAATTATTTTTAGAGACAGGATCTTACTATGTTGCCCAGTTTGACCTGATTCCTAATCTTTAGATACCTTGACCCTGCCTAACCCTCACCTGCTGATATTCCCAATTTCTGTTTTCCTCCTACAAGTCAGTCTCGCTTTCCTGCTAAGGAATACGTGTTAAGGTCCTGTTAATTGTGTATCCTCTTAGGGGGTACATTGATATTTTCTTAAATTGTGCAGCAGACATGAATGTCTCCCACAAAGGGAAAGCTGACAGGGAGGGGGAAGCATTTTGCTCTCTAAAAAAAAAAAATGAGAATGTAAAGTATATTTAATTAAAATGATAAATCTGATTTTCAGTTTGGTTTTTACTACTGCTACACGAATCCATTTTATGCACGTTTTGCAGAAGGCTGCTGCCATCAAACCAAAAGCACTAGAGCTGCTTTCAGATCTGTCTGTCTGACAAACTGAGAGGCTCAGGTTGGGGACCCTGAAGTCCCCATAATGAGTGAGCGGCCAAGGTAAACACAACCTCAGCGGTTGGATCTTTCTGCTGCTTCAATGCCCTGGTGCAACCCAGGGTGGGAATTGTCAGGCTTGTCCTTTTAAAGGCTGCCCCTTTCTTGGGGATGTACAAACAGCTCAGTAGGTTGACTGCATACCTACAGTGCTGTCTGCCATCCCCAGCTCCTGTTCCGGGTTCAGCACCGCTCACATTGGGCTTGGTGGCACACATCCCGGAATTCAGAAGGAGAAGGAGGTTCAAGACCAGCCTTAGATACACAGACACTTCAAGGCCAGCCTGGATGACATGAAACTGTCTCCAAATATATTTTTTTAAAGTGGTCCCCTCTACTTCTCAGACTCCAGCCCCTCTCAGCCTCCCTGGGGATGCTAACCATGCTCTGCCAGTTCTCCCTGGCTTCTCTAGCACCCTTCCCCACTCCCACTGGCTCCCCCCCCCCAATGGCTTCTCAGCCTTAGTCCATGGCCACTTTCCGACTTTTCCTTCTGTCCTTTGGTAACCAGACCTTTGTATTTCTTGTCCTAGCAGAGTTGAAAACAGATGCTGTTGAGTTTGTATTTCATATAGTGCTTAAAGTTGGAGACAGCACCGTTCAGTTTCCTGTGGCTCCACCCTAAGATGGCCCGACTCATATACAGGCTGCTGTGCATCTCCCGATCAAACCGGAACGTCTTCCTTGCAGACACACTCACACTGTGGACTGTGAGCACTTTGGCACGACGAGATCAAGACCCCAAGAGCTGGCTGTAGTGGCAAATGCCACTGGGTGAGCATGGAGACCAGAGGACAAAGCTTGGTGTCACCCCTCAGGCACTATCTACTTTCCTTTCCTTTATTTATTTATTTATTTATTGATTGATTGAATCAAGGTCTCTCACTGGTCTAGAACTTGCCAAGCTGGCCAAATATGCTAGTGAGACTCCGAGGTACCCCTGTCTTTTCTTCCCCAGCCCTGGGATTGCAAGCATGCATTATTATACTTGGCTTTCTTACATGGCTTCCAGGGATCAAAATTTTTGCTGACTGAGCTCTTTCCTCAGCGGCTTGCTTCCTCCCTTTTCTGACCCTTTCTCTGCTTTTCTCCTTCTTTCTTTTAGGTTTTTAGAGGCAGTGTCTTTGTGAGCCTAGGTGGCTGATTAGTCACAGATCTCTTGTTGTGAAGAGGCACCGTGACCAAGGCAGCAACCCTTGTAAAGGACAGCATCTGATTGGGGCTGGCTTACAGTTTCAGAGGTTCAGTCTACTATTATGGCAGGAAGAATTGTGGCATGAAGGTGAATGCGGGAGCAGATGCTGAGAGCTACATCCTGATCCACTGGTGGTGGGGGGGGGGCAGAGGGGGACTGAGAGGGAGAGGGAGGGGGAGAGGAAGAGGGAGGGAGAGAGAGAAGCTGGACCTCACATAGGCATTTGAAACCTCAAAGGCCATTCCCCCCCCCCCCCCAGTGACACACTTCCTCCAATAAGGCTATACCTCCCTGTAGCGGGAGGTATTGGAATAAGCAGTGGCATGGTCCGGCTAGCTCCTGGCCGCCGCCATGTTCCCACTCTATGCTCCCACTTTAACTGCAACACCCACTGGCCAGGAGCACCAGCCCAGACTCACCCGGAGATGTTGTGGGGGCTGTTGCCTCCACTGGTCAGGTCTGTGGACTCTATGGCTCTAAGCATGGCCCTTGTGCCAACTCTACCACCCTCATAGTGCTTGGCTCAACCTCAGACAATATCCGCCATGCTCGAGGTATCCAGTAGAATGAAGACTCTTAATGCTTAAAGATTATCCAATGGATTTATATATCAGCAAATACTCAATACACAAGATACCCACACAATTAGAATTGAAAACCCAATTACCTAACCTTGATATGAATAACTGCTAGAGACACGAGGGTAACATCTCCTACCATCTTTCCTCTCCTCCTCCTTCTCTTCCTTCTTCCTTTCTCATTCCTTCCTCCTCCCAACTCCTAGCTCCACCTACCTCTTCTACTGTCCAATCACAAAGCTCCACTGCAAATACAATGGACAGGAAAGGTCCTGCAACACCTCCCAATCCTTCTAATCCTTTCAAAGAGTCCCACTCCCTGGCAACTAAACACTGGAATCTATGAGCCTATGGGGGCCATTTTTATTCAAACTGGCTTCAACTATTGATCTTCTCTGCTCAGCCTCCATCCAGAATGCTGGGATTACACAGTATGCACCACTATACCAGCTATATTTTTCAATGATTATAAAAAACAAACCAAATCAACAAGAATTAGAGAGAGAACTTGCCTCAAGCCACCCAGCTGGGAAGGGACTCAGCCAACCTACCACCGGAGGGATATATATGATTTCAGAAGCCTAAGTCTTGATTGCAGCCTAGGGGAGGCCTGAGCTTGTGTGGAGAGACAGAAAGAGCTCCTCTTTACTTGAAAGGTCACAGAAGGACTTTTGGAGGAGGTGGCAATGGCTTAGGCATTGAGGTAGAACAGACTGGAATGGGGACAGGAGCAAGCTATCCCAGCCTAAGGGCCTGAGGAGATACCATCAGGACTGAAGATTCAAAGGGGATGGAGGGAGGGAGGAGACAGGATTTTGAATATCTTTGGGATGCCTGTCTAAGCAGTTTCTCTGTGGCATCTTGTCTTTGTGGTTTGTTGGCTGGCTGTAGAGCAGAGAGAGAAACTCCAGGACTACTTACCTAGCGTTATACATATCAGTGCCTGAAGATATTGTCCCAGAACTCAGGCAGCAGGATTTCCTTGAGTGCAGCCTGAGCTGGATCCTCCCTGAGCTTCCAGGTCCAGCTGGGATTGCCCCATGGGTCCTCAAACACTGTTAGTAAGTAAGGGCAAGAGGAAGGGAAGTCATTTCTCTTTATAGATGTACACTTGGGTTCTCCTTACTAGTCATGGTGTCTGGACCTCTGCTGTCCTCTGGGAGGCAGTGAAGCAAGCTTTTATCAGGAGCTCTAGTTGGAGATTCAGCAGCTAGTGCCGCAAAAAGGACAAGCCTCAGGGTTAGGGAGAGGGGCCAAGTGGGTAAGATATTTGCTGAATAAGTATGAAGAACTGAGTTTAGATCCCCAGGGAGCACTCTTAAGCCCATCTCTGGGAGGAGGAGCACTGGCGCTCACCAGCTCACCAATCACCAGGCTTAGTGAGAGGCTCTGTCTCAAAACATAATGTGGAGAGCAATAGAAGCAGGTAGTTAACCTCTGGACTCCACAACATGAGCGCGCGCGCGCGCGCGCGCGCACACACACACACACACACACACACACACACGCTATTAGAATGCTACACACACGCTATTAGAATGCTAAAAGGATGAGCCTCAGGCCTCCAGCCTGGATCCTTGGCGCCTACATCAGTGCATAATGAATACTTGTGGGCGGAGGACTGAGTGAGTGGGTGCCAGGGAAGAAAGATTGTCCACAGGGGTGTAAAGCAGGCCTCTACCTGCCAGGTGCTTCCTGTTTAGTCAGGGAGGTGGGTGGGCCTGGCAGAATCATGTTTACTAATAACATTTTTCCTAATTCAACTATGAGGTACCAGAGGCCACCTGGGGGATGGGCGTGTCCATTGGAGGGGTGGAGGAAGCCACGCCCCCTCCCGGAAGTGGTGCAGCTACTCTGGTGCAAGCAGCTCTGCCTTCCCTGTGCTTAGCTGTAGTGGATTTCTGGAAGTCTCTCAGTTTTGCGTGCCAGCATCGCGCTTGGCCTCTGCAAGTCTCTGCCAAGGATGGAGACTTTGGGCCGTGACCTAGTGCAGAGATGTCATTGATAGCGGTGTGTTCTGCTGGCACTAGGAGTCTCCTTGGGGATGGGGGGTGGGGAGAGCTTGGTGGTTTACGGTTCTGTGACTCCCTCCAGGAAATGGGCAACTTATTTTCTCAGCTTAGACAGAGGAGCGACAGAGTGACTGGGTGCAAAACGGACTGCACTTTTTTTTTTTATTTTTTTGGGAGACAGGCTCTCACATAGCTCAGACTGTGACATACACTTAGCTTCTGTGGTCCTGAGGATTAAACCCAAAGCTTCGCAGATGCTAGGCAAGCACTGACCAATTGAGTTACATCCCCTGTCTGTCTGTCTGTCTGTCTGTCTGTCTGTCTATCTATCTATCTATCTATCTATCTATCTATCTGTCATCTATGTTTGTTTGTTTTTTATCCTGAGGGAGAGTTTCTCTGTGTAGCCTTGGCTGTCCTGGAACACACAGAAAACTGACTACCTTAAAGACATGCACCACCACCGCCAGCTGACATCACTTTATTTTGAAAGATTTATTTATTTTATGTGTATGAGTGTTTTGCTTGCTGCGTGTATGTATATGCACCTTGTATGTGCCTGGTGAAGGCAGAGGCCAGAAGAAGGCATCGGATCCCCTGAAACTGAAATCACAGATGGTTGGGAGCCACCCTGTGGGTGCTGGGATGTCTGGAAGAGCAGCCAGTGCTCCTAACCTCCAAGCCACCTCTCCAGCCCTTCACTTATGTCTTTATTGAGCAACTGCTAGACAGCAGGTACTGTTAGGAAGTTGGAACGACAGCCAGTCACAGCAGCAAAGCTCTCTTTCAGCACTCAGTCATGTACCAGACTAAACAGTTTACACACGTTGCTCATTTATTTTCGAATCAACATGTTCAGAGAAACTATAAAATGTCCCCAGGGTCACGTAGCTGGTAAGTCACAAGAGAGGACTTCGGAGAGACTGCCCTCCAGCTGCCCCACTGACCAGAGCTGGAAGACATGTACTCCAGATGTTCTGGAGGAGCTGTGACAGCTGTGACAGGGGACTCTACTTTGGGATTCAGGGAAGGACATTTTTCTCAATTAGGATGTATGAGTTGGAAGAGATGACACCAGTGACAAGGGGACAGTTCCAGGTCTGAAAAGCAGCAGCAGCAGTGGTTGCAAAGGTGCAAGAGGCAGAAAGGAAATTAAAGGGTGCAGACTCTTGGGGTTGCTGAGGACAGGGCTGAGGGAGGTGAGCATCTTGTAGAGTAAGGTCTGTAGACTCTGGGAATCACCGGGTGGGAAGGGCAGCTCCCATGCAATCAGACCCTGGGCTGGAGGACCAGGAGGAGGGACGTGGAAACATCAAGAATAGCTTATCCGTGATCCCCTCCTCAGGCCTGTATCTTTCCCCCTCTTGGCACATAGATTTGACATCATCGTTCAACCCAGACAGATGGCCAAGGCATCATTGTGTTGCTGATGAAAACTTGGGTTCTGGAGGCTAACTTTTTGCTAGGTCACTAAGGTAGCTTGCCTGCCTGCCTGCTTTCCTTTCTTTTTTCCTTCCTTCTTCTTTCCTTCTTCCTTCTTTTTTTCTTCCTTCCTTCCCTCCCTTTTAACTTTGTGTGTTTGTTTGCATGTGTGTGTGTGTGCATAGTTTCACACGTGTGTGTGTACATGAGTATGGAGACCAGAGCACATCCCTCAGAGTTTGTTCTTCAGGCACCATCTGTCTTGTTTTGGGGGACATGGTCTCTCACTGGCCTGGAGATGGCCAAATAGGCTGGGCTGGCCAGTCAGAGCACCCCAGGGATCTGTTGCCAGTCTCTGTCTCCCCAGAACTGGGACTACAAGTGTATGCCATCATGCCTGGCCTTTTACTTGGGTCCTAACTACAGAACCCAGATTCTTATGCTTTTGTGGCAAACCACTTTATTGACTGAGCCTAGGCTCCCTTTTTAACTTTCTTTCTTTCTTTTTTCTTTCTTTCTTTCTTTCTTTCTTTCTTTTCTTTCTTTCTTTCTTTCTTTCTTCTTCCTTCCTTCCTTCCTTCCTTTCCTTCCTTCCTTCCTTCCTTCCTTTCTTTCTTTCTAATTTAATGGAGGTTTAGTGGGAAGCTGCCCTTCGTCAGGTGATTCACTGGCCCAAAGGAAGGAGGTCAGGGAATTCTCCATGGGAAGAGAGAGAAAGAAAGAGTGTGTGCAGAAAGAGGGAGAGAAGAGGTAGAGCCCCTTTTGAGATAAGGTCTCCATCTACTGCCCAGACTGGCCCAAAATGCTTAGTGCTCCTACTTCTGCGTCTCAAGTGCTGACATGACCCACAACGCACTCATGACTTAACCTTCTTCCTTTACAATTTTTAAAAATGTATTTATTTGTGTGTGTTTGCACATGTGTGTGCAAGCATGTGCAGAGATCAGAGGCTAACTCTTGGGTGCTAGTTTTCCCACTGTGGGATCAGGGAGCTGAGGCCTGCATTCGGATACCTCTGCCCACTGAGCTACCTCACTGGCTTGCCTTAACCTTTCTTTGTCTGGGTTTGCTCACCTGTCAGTAACACTAACAGTGTGTATGTGTAAAGATAAAACAAGATGCAATGGAGTGGTACAAGCTGTCAGTACAGGAGCCATAGGGTTTTGGGTTTGTTTGTTTGTTTTTGAGAGAGGGTTCCTCTCTGTTGTAGCCCTGGCTATCCTGGAACTCGATCTGTAGACCAGGCTAGCCTCAAACTAGCCACCTGCCTCTGCCTCTATGAGTTCTGGGATTAAGGTGTGTATCGCTATAAATAGATTCTACTTGCTGTTAACAGATGTCACTATCAGCACCCCCTCCCCCATCTGATCTAATTCCCTGCTGCTCTGATGGACCCCAGCTTTCCTGACTGCCTTTCAAGATGGGAAGCTGGGTGTTGCAAGCTCCCCGGACTTCACCTCACCACCGCTCTGATCCCAGGGCCTTCCTTTCCCCTCCCCTGTGATTATGATAACCCCCTGGAGCTAGTGGGCAGGCTCAGCTGGGCCTCCTGCCTCTTTGAAGTCCCAAGCCAAATTCCTAGTCCCACATACTGACTTCTGAGAAAGCTGCTTCCTATCAAATCCTACCGCCAAAAAGACGCCCCTCTTAGGTATTCCTGCCAACTCCGTTTTATAATCTCCGTGCCGGGGAGGGAGGACGGCACAGGCACTTTGTCTGCAGGAAGGAAGCAATTAAATTATTAGCACTTTGAGAAATTAAACGACATAACTTATGGTGGAATAAGTTTAGCAAAAAGAAAAAAAAATCCCTTGTAATGTGAGAAAACAATTAAAAAGAATTATATAAGGTTGGGCTCTCTCCTTTATGGCAATAGAGTTAGCAGTTCATTGATTATCGTCGTTATAATGCAGCAGGATGGTGCGGGCTGTTATGGTGGCAGCCATGTTCAGGAAGCTAAGCGGTTAGCTGGGTTCTATAAGAGGGCACCAGGGGGGCGGGGCGGGGCGTGGGGGCGGGGAGAGGAGCTGAAAGGTTTTCCTGGAGGGTGGCAGGGAAGGGGAGTGAAGTCAGGAGAGGACCACCAGAGCAGCCTCTCCGGAACTTCCTGACTTTTCTGCTTCGGGAGTTTGTCCCTCTCAGCCTGCTTATTTCTTGTGCCCCAGCATCTCTGTTTCTAGCTATTTATCCCAGAGAAATAGGGATGCAGCCTCACGGGGAGGCAAAGATGTGGCTGGCCAGCTGAGGAACCCTCCCTGGAACGGGAAACCAGACAGGCAGGTGATGCTCTGGGATGCGTACCCGCAGCACAGAAAGTGACACAGAACCTTGTGCAGAGGTTCCCCAAATTTAGTGTCCCTGTAGCTGAAAAGAACAAACTACAGCTGCCCACGACCATGTGGAAACGTCTCCTAGACGGACTGATGGAAAGAGGCAAGTCAGGAGCTAGGAGGAGCTGGTTATGATGTCGTATAGATGACGTTCTAGAACAAATTCAAACTGGCCATGGTGGCACACGCCAGAAATTCCCAGAATTACATTGGGTGATGGAGGCAAGGGTTGGTGGGCTCCTTGTCAGCTTTGGCTACATAGTGAGTAGGAGACTAGCTTGGGCTACATGAAATGCTGTTCCCCCCCCCCCCCCGCCCCAGGAAAACTACAGCAAAGGGACAAATTTAACCAATGGGTGATGATAGGATCCAGAATAATAAGTCCCTTATGGGGAAGGAGGGTAGTTTATTGGTTAAGAGACACAAATAGCCAATGTTGATGTTAGAACTGCTCTGGGTTTGTTTGTTTGTTTGTTTGTTTGTTTTGTTGTTCTTGTTGTTTTTTTAAAATCTGAGTGGATCACACAGATATTTACAGCTGTGCCCTGGGATTTGTTTGAGGATACCCACAATCTACTGTGTATCATGGGGTACATTGTTGGGACAGAACTCAGGTGTACCCTTTACGCCACCCATAGTTTACTTACAGTGTCTAATATAATGTAAGCTGTTGTTTAGGAGAAAACAACAAGAAAAAAGTCAGCACATATTTGGCATAGACACATTTAAGAAAGTGTAATATTGTCATTCTGTGGTTGGTTGGGTTTGTGGATATGGAACCCAAAGTTACAGACAAATGTAACCCAACAGGACAAATGTAAAAATCATTAAGCTTTAAAAATGGTTGAGGACATGGCCCAGTAGTTACTCATTCGATCTTTTGGACCTGAGTTTGATACCCAGCATCCACATCAGGGGGCTCACATAGTGTTATTCATAACTCTAGCCCTAGGGGATTTGACATCCTCTTCTGGCATCTGTGGGCATCTTAAAACATGTACCTGTGCACCCCTCACCCCCATACAGACACACACAGAGACACAGAGAGACACATATATTTAAAAATTTAAGCAGGCAGTGGTGACGCACTTCTTTAATCCCTACACTCAGGAGGCAGAGGCAGGCAGATCTCTGAGTTCAAAGCCAGCCTGGTCTACAGAGAGAGTTCCAGGACATCCAGGGCTGCACAGAGAAACCCTTTCTTGGAAAACCAAACCAACTAGCCAAGGAAACAAACAAATAAATAAAACCAGAAAACTTAAACAAAATTTTTTTTATATTTTATTTTATGTGCATGAGTATTTTGCCTGCATGTTATCTGTGTTCCATATTTCTTTGTGTCTTGTCCCCACAGAGGCCAGATGATGGTGTTGAGTCCTCTGGGATTGGAGTTTCAGATGGTTGTGAATCACCAGGTGGGTGCTGGGAACTAAACCCTGCAACAAGTGCCCTGAACCGAGTTAAAATTTAAAAAATAAATAGAATTGAAACTGCTACACATCCTGCTGTCTGCACACTCTGCCCCTAAAGGGCAAGCAAAGGGCAGAAGATGAGTAATATGATACTGTTTGTGTAAATAAAGAATCTACTAGTGAATAAAATAACTGCTCATTTTGCAAGAGCTCAGCAGACAGACACTATGAACTACGGTACAGAAACAGAATTTGAGGATAAGGGAATCAGTGTGGACATGTCCTAGTGAAACCAAGACAGGAGTGTGTATGGATAGAGGGTAATCCATCCACGTCCGTCCTGAGATAGAAAGCTTTATAAAGTCACTTGCTAGGAGCTGGGGCTGTAGCTCAGTTGGTAGAGTGCTTTCGTAGATGTATGAAATTCCAGGTTTGGTCTACAGAGTGCCATCTACCTGGCATGGCGGCACACACGTGTAATTCCAATCCTGGAGAGACGTTAGGCAGGAAGACCAGGAATTCAATGCCACCCTTAGCAGTATAGAGAGAAGCCAGCCTGGGTTGCACGACACCTTGTAAAAAACAAAACAGAAAGATTGAAAACCATTTGTTAATTATACCAGGAGCTGTTTGGACTGTGGGGGAGGAGAGTTGGAGCGTTCCGATCTGAGGATGAGTAGAGATTCAGTTGCTGATCCCTGCTGGACAGTGGTGGTGGAGGTACTACTCTCAGGTACAAACTTCTCTGCAGTGTGCAAGTCCATGATGCACACTGTCTTAAAGCCTCATGTCGGGGAGCGGGTCCCGGGTGTGAGCAGCGCAGAGTCAGCCTGCCAAATACGGTTTCCCAGTAGGTCAGTTTACCCTCTGATTGGTCATCTGGGAGGGAACGGGTAAATGATAAAGAGTACCCAAGGCTAGGCTTGGAGATGAGAGCACCATTTAAAAGAAGACTTGGCAAACTTTCTCTTCAGAGGGCCAGAAGGTAAATACTCTAGGGCTTTGGGTCTTGAGGTCTCTGTCACAGCTCCTCTGGAAGTGGCCACAGACATAGATGAATGAACATGGCTGTGTTCCGGCAAAACTGTGGATCCAGACATTCAAATTTCATATAAATTTCATGTGTCGAGAAGGATTATTCTCTTGATTGTTTTTTCAAACCGTTGGCGTGTTCTTGCGGGCGGCGGCCAGGACTTGTTGAGCCCTGGTCTCAGCGGTGTATTTTCTTTAAAAATTATCTTTGTTTTTAATGTATGTATGTATGTATGTATGTATGTGTGTATGTCTGCCGTGAATGTGGGTACCCCAAGAAGTCAGAAGAAGGCGTCTGATTCCCTGGGACTGGAGTTACTGAAGGTGATCAGTCATCATGTGAGTGATGGAAACTGAACTGGGTCCTCTGGAAGAGCACCAAGTGCTCTAACTGCTGAGCCATCCTCTCTCCAGCCCCAGAGCTACCCTATTTTCTTTCTCACTTCACTGTGGAGATACAGAGGCACAGGGGTGGAGGAAGGTGAGGTGGCTCATTCAGGGTCATTCAGGGCCATCCAGGAGATTATACGCTATCCTAGATCGCCTGAGTCCAGATTCCAAATTTTGAACAAATTGCTTTGTGTGTATGTATGTGTGTGTGTGTGTGTGTGTGTGTGTGTGTGTCAGAGAGAGAGAGAGAGAGGAGAGATAATAGATACAGGTACTCATCCAGTATACTGTGTGAAGTATGTGTGTGTACATATATATAAAATTAGACAATGTGTGTATGAAAGCCACTTTAAAAAGAGGCCCACAACGCCGGGCGGTGGTGGCGCACGCCTTTAATCCCAGCACTTGGGAGGCAGAGGCAGGCGGATCTCTGAGTTCGAGGCCAGCCCGGGCTACACAGAGAAACCCTGTCTCGAAAAACCAAAAAAAAAAAAAAAAAAAAAAAGAGGCCCACAGTGGGGCTGGAGAGATGGCTCAGTGGTTAAGAGCATGGTCCTGAGTTCAATTCCCGGTAACCACATGGTGGTTCACAGTGGGATCTGCTGCCCTCTTCTGGTGTGTCTGTGTGTCTGAAGGCAGCCACAGTGTACTCACATACATAAAAATAAATAAATATCTAAAAGGGCTAGGGCATAAACCTCCCTCTCCCTTTGGTATCTGGGTGTAGAACTTCTCTGGGATCTGTGGGCTCATAGGTGGAGAGTGACTTGTTGAGTGTAGAATTTGTCCCTGTCACAAGCATCCAAGTGTCCCAGCTGCTCTTGTGAGCTGCTGCCCTGTGTTTTTACAATGCACCTGCCGAACTGCTGAAGGTGAGGACGGGGAAATAGGTTCTGGCCATTCCGGCAGACCCTTTTAGCTGTTGTTCATTCGGGCGCCTCTCAAACCATCTATGGGTTTCTGGATGGTTTGCTGGAATTCTCTCTGAAATGTGCCAAGCTTCCTGCCCAGGAGAAGACATTCACTTAATTTATTTAATCTGGATGATTTAATTCTCTCATTCAGATGGAACGAAACACAAATTTCGCATTAGAGGGGGCTGAGGGAGAGAGAGGAATGGAGGTTGAAAGGCAGTGACGTCACTATCCCCGCGGCAGAATGTTTCTCCCCACAGACCGCGGGCATCCCACACAACTTAGCATTTTGGAGGCCCAGAGAGTAATGGCCTGGTCGTAAGGCCTTCCCATGCTAAAGAATTGTCTAATTTCTGTGTTTCCACCCCAGGCTCAGACTCTCACTGCTTTTACTTCCTAAGTTCCGGTCCTCGGCTGCCCCCTCCGCCCTTGCTCCTCCCCCCTCCCTTGAACTTGAGCGCTCTGGTTCAGCAAACATCAGCCCTGCCTCTGCATGTTTCTCACAGTTGGCCCACCCTGTGAGCCCTGCGTGTTCTCAGTTTAGCCTTTGTGTTTCTAGCTGCTTTCTTGTCCTGTCTGTCTTCTGCCTCTTTCCCTTCCTCCATCTCTTTCCCTTCCCCTGTATCTTTATTGTGGTGCTTTGTACACCGAGCTGAAATTCTTTGTACATGTGATTCTCCCCCACATATAGCCAGCCCCAAGTTTCTTCTAGGCAAGAGACTGTCTTGCTCATCTGTGAATCACCAGGTCCCAGGGCGATGTTCACCACAGAGGAGGTGCCAGGCCAACAGAAGCTTGCTGAATGGATAAAAAACAGAAGGACCACAAATAGGAGGACCAGGATGTACTCCTCAGGCCTCAAGACATGGGCACAGACATGTGCCACCCTCCCCATCTCACTCCTGTGTGTCACCACACAGGTGTCCACCCCCACAAGAGTCAAAGGGCCACCCTAACTCATGCTCCTGTCTGCAGGCCAGCAGTCTATTCGTGTTCTGCACACAGGGTTCCTGTGCTTTTAGTAAGACTTTGAGTAGCTGAGGCTGTCCTTTTAATATTGCCCAGGTTGAGGGAGAAGGGTGGGACTGGAGGCGCATCCGGCATCCCAGTGTGGCCACCAAGGCAAAGCTCTGTGGAGGGACCCAGTGGGCTACCCTGCCTGTGCTAGCAGGCTGGGCTGGGAGGGTGAGGGAGGAAAAGTCCCATATGTGATTTTGATAAAGATCAAAGCGGTGGGGACAGATGAATGCTCCTGCGGGCAACTGGCCTCTCTGTACTCCACTTAAGCGGTGGGGAATGTTTCCAAGTACCAACATGTTAATAAGTGAGTGAACATGCATATGAATGCTATTTGACCCTGGGCACATAATTCCCCTTCCTTCTTCCCTCCCACCCTCCCTCCTTCCTTTCCTTCCTTCCTTCTCTCCCTCTCTTCCTTTTGACAGGGTCTCATATCCAAGGTGAACTCTGAATTATCTATGTAGTCAAAGATGAATTTAAACTTCAGATCATCCTGCCTCCACCTCCCCTCCCAGATGCTGGGACTACAGGCACCTGACACTACGCTTGTTTTTATCCTGAGGATGGGAACCAGGGCTTTGTGCCACCCAAGGTTTCTACCAAGTGAGCCACACCCCCAGCCTGACCCCACCTCCCCTCAATCTTTCTCTTATCTTTCCATGCATGGCCTCATGCACACTAGACAAGAACTGGACCCCTGAGCTAATATCCCCACCCCGTTATTTTACATTTCTGAGGCTCAATTTTTTTCCTACTTATTTTTTAAAACAATTTATTTATTTTTTATTTTACATGTGTGAGCACTTTGCTTACGTGTATGTATATGTACCATGTGTGTGTGCCTGGTGTCTGTGGAGGTCAGAAGTGGGTGTCAGATCCTGTGGAGTTACAGATGGTTGTGAGCTACCATGTGGGTGCTGGGAACTGAACCCAGCTCCTTTAGGAGAGTAACAAGTGCTCTTAACCACTGGGCCATCTCTCTAGTTCCTCCCCCTGCCCTTATAAGGAGGAGGGAGTTGCCTTAGTTATCTCCAGGGTCCCTGTGGTTCTTCTAGGCCCTTTCCCCCTTTGCCTTACTAGTGACCCAGGCCTGCACAAGTATGACTGATCACTTGCTTACAATAAGTATGACTTTGGCCCCAAACCTGTCATTAGCTGCTTGAACTCTCAGTGTAGAAAAACCAGTACTCTGAATGAAGTTGAAAAGTTCTCTTCGTGTGTTTGTGTGTGCATACATGTGCATATATCTGCATGCGCGTTCGTGCATGTGCGTGTGCGTGTGCGTGTGCGTGTGCGTGTGCGTGTGTGGTTTTGGGTAGGCTTCTTTTTTTTAACCTTCTATCTCTTGTGCATAAAGTGGCAATGATTATTGTCTTATTTATCACTGTAGCATCAAATGAATAATGGATTCAAGAAGTTTGCCACCTGTAAATGTCACTAAGGAACTATATGTGACAAGCCCCCACATTAGGTGCTGGGTAACCGCTCCCTCAACAAATGAGTCCTTCCTGAAGCTCTGCAAGTCTCTCTTCTGTTTCTCTTAATGGACTTTACCCCAGGGCTGCAGACAGCATGAGGTGGCTAGTAGTTCCCCATTACTCCATAAAGGCCACCTAAGTGCTTCAACTTTGTCCTCACCCTGCCCCCCCATAAGTCAACAGGGTGGGTGGGTGGGGGCTGGGAGGGGGAAACAAAGGAGCTGTTAGCAGTAGGAGCAAGTCAGCCGCTATCTGGGCAAGTCACCACCAATAAAACCCAATCAATGCAGCCCTTTTTAAGTTGGTTGGATCAGTGACCCAGAAATAGCTCCCCTGCAGCAAAGGAAATGATAGTCAATAAACTGAGCGTCAATGGGAAAAATCTATTAAAGAGAGTGAGATAGCAGGAGACCTCTGGTGTTAACGGAGACCCTTTGGAACAGAGCCATGAAGCCAAGAGCCCACGGTTAACCCTCTCGACTCAAGACCCAGAGTCGCTTCTGTCCCAGCGCCTACAGTACCTGCAGCTTCTGGTCCCATCAGATAGCATAGAAGGATCCAGAAACGTATGTTGCTTTGTATTTACCAGGTCAAATGAACAGGGGGAGTGTTCCCTTTTGGATGGACAGTAGGTGTTTGTGTAGCACCTGGTACTCCCTGCCTGGGGTGCTACAGAGGGATGATATCTTATTGCTCGCATGGGAAAGCATCTGGGGGGGTGGTCTCTTGAGCTGCAGATGTAGTTTAGTTGATGAAACGCCTGACTAGCAAGAATGAAGAAAGCCCTGGGTTTAATTCAAGAACTTGGGTTGATAGGGCAAACTTATAATCCTCAAACTCAGGAGGTGGAGGCTGGAGATCAGAGGTTCAAGGTCTTGGCTAGATAGTAAGTTCAAGGCCACTCTGGCCTCTGTGAGATCTTGTCTCAAAGATAAAATGAATATAGAGATCTCTGTTCTCCCACTTACAGCATCTGTCCTGTTGGAGGCAGGGGACATGCCTTACTCCACACCAAGCTGCTGACACTACCTTGCTAGCTAGTGGGACTTCCCTCCTCTGGTAACAAAGAAGAAAATTAGCTCCCAAGAAACCAGGCTTTCTCTCAGTTTCTTTCACCCAGCAAGGTGGGGACCAGGGACACTAGAGTGGACTGTCAGGTTTCTTGGGCAAGCTGTATTGAACCTAGAAATATTTGGACAAGAGAACAGTTCTCATCATCTGGTCCTAGAAAGTGCCCACAGTGCCCACCCCAGCCCTTCATGCCACTTCTTTTGTTGCCATGGATACCAGGTCATATGGGCTGCATCTGTGTGTGTATCTGCAGTGTGTCTGTGGAGCTGAGGATGCAGTTACAGAGGTCTCCATTACATCATGCCTAAGCTCATCTTCAGCGAAGGACATCTGACCATGCTGCTGTGTCACAGTGTGGAAATGTTAAGGTATTCAAAAGCAGCGTGGGAATGCACAGCTGGGGCAACCCCAAGAGAGACTGACCGGCTTTGGACCAAGGGCTTCAGGGAACAAGACCTTGGCTATGCTATAGTTGCACAGAACCTTTTGATGCTTAGTTCTGTTCTCGTGTGTCCTGTGCACATTTTTCTTACTGTGTTACAGTCTCCTTTTGGAAGGGATTGCTTCCTAGGACCATAGTACTTATGTATCCCTCTGCCCCCCATGTCAGTATGGGATAGCTGTTGGCAGCTTCCTGGTCCAGGTGAATCATTTCTAGGATTCATGGGTGTTTATCCTGCAAATGGCCAAAGAATGCATAAGAATATGATGAGAGTCTCATCCTCCACCAGTTGAGTCTCATGTAGCCCAGGCTGGCCTAGAATTCACTGTATAGTCAAGGATGACCTTAAACTCCTCCTGATCATCCTGCATCTGCCTATTAAGTGCTATGATGACAGGTGTGTGGTACCACACCATGCTTAAGATGAGTTCAGGGATGTGACAATCCCAGGAGACAATCTCCAACTAGGGAAAGGTCCTCATTGCAAATCTCTCCTTCTCTGGGGTTGACACTTGCATTATTGTGTGGGTACTAGCCAACTACCACCAGGGAGTGGCCACATTTAGTGGGTGGGAATGTTCTAGAATATTCAGAGGTAAGCCAGAAAAAAAAACCTTAAAACACTATTTTTAGAGCTGAGTTCAACTTGTTTCTTTGTCAAGAAAGGAAATATTTCCTGAGAACAGGAGAATTGAAGGTCACTGACATCACTGGGCAGCTCAGGTCGGAGCGGCTTCTGGATGGGGAGGGAGAGCTTCCCATTTGTATTGGCAGAATGAATGGACACACAGGCATGTGAGTGGAGCTTTTGGTTCTTGTGACTCATGGGCGAATGCCTTTTAAAGAATCTGGAAGTTTTTTTGGCGTCTTAGAGAACATCCAGAAAGTGTCCAACGTGCCCCAGGATGATAGGCTCTTGAGAACCCCAGGTTCTATCTTAGCATCTCAGTTTTCAGGGAAGCATGTGTGCTCCCCCACCAAAAGTTCATATGTCTGGCTCATTCTGCATGCCCACAATCCCCAGTAAGACTCCAACCATGCCCTCTCTTCCTAGTCACCTTCAGCTCAGTGACCTCTCTCAACTCCAAAGGCATGTGGACAGAAGTACTACACAGCTGAGAAAAGTGAGCCCTTCAGTCTTAGCTGAGCAACGTCAGGAAGACCTTTTCAATTTGAAGCAGCCTCAACCCTGTAGCTGTGCACATCTGGGCAAGTCACTTCACTTTCATGAGCGCTAGTTTCCTTTGTAAAATGAAGGTCAGTATCATCTTTTTCATAGTCCTAGTTAGGGTTTTACTGCTGTGAACAGACACCATGACCAAGGCAACTCTTGTAAGGACAACATTTAATTGCTCCTGGCTTACAGGTTCAGAGGTTCAGTCCATTATCATCAAGGCAGGAGCATGGCAGCATCCAGGCAGGCACAGTGCAGGAGGAGCTGAGAGTTCTACATCTTCATCTGGAGGCTGCTGGTGAAAGAGTGGCTTCCAGGCAGCTAGGATGAGGGTGTTAAAGCCCACGCCCACAGTCACAGACCTACTCCAACAAGGCCACACCTACTCTAACAAGGCCACACCTCCTAATAATGCCACTCCCTGGATTGAGCATATACAAACCAAAACAATTGCTTTAGGATCAAACTGAACACGGTATGTGCAGTAGAGCGAGTATAGCACCTTCACTGGTACGCAGTAGGGACTTGGAAGTAGATAAAATCTTGGAGGTGGGGATATGGCTCAGTGGACTTGAGTTTGCTCCCCAGTAAAAAAGCTAGCTGCAGTGGCTGTTTGCACCCTAGCACTAGGGAGGGGAGGAAGGAGGGTTCTTGGGTCTCACTTGCCAGCCAGCCCAGCCCAATCAGTGGGCTCCGAGTTCAGTGAGAGACCCTGTCTCATAAAAGCCGAGGTGGACAGCTCTTGAGGAAAGACTCTGGAAGTTGACCTGTGACCTCTACACACCTGAGCACACGTGCACCACAAAAGGAATAGGATATTTAGAATCACATTTGCTTGTTTGTTTATTTGTGTATGTGTGTGAAAGTGGGTGTAGGTTTGGATGCGTGTGTCATAGCATTCATGCGGAGGTCAGAAGACAATCCTTGAGAGTCGGCTCTCTCCTATCATGTAGGTTCCTCAGCCAGAACTCAGGTTGTCATGCTTGGCTGTAAGTTACCTTTACCCACTGAGTCATCTCCCCAGACCAAAAGACAGTATTTTATTTGCGAAAGTAGACACCCTGTGCTGTAAACTGTTAGCGCTTTCTTTGGGTAGTGGTGGTGCTGAATTCAAGGGCCAGGGGCTCAAACATTACCAAGGTTACCACGCTTCCACTGAGCCACACCACCAGCCAGAGTGATGTAAAACAAAAACAAAATAAAGCAAAAACTTAGGGCTGGAGAGATGGCTCGGTGATGGGCATACTGCTCTTACAGAGAAGCTCCTAGGCTCTGCCTACAAGCTCTGGAGACAGTTCCTAGGCCGTCTCTCTCCTTCCCATTGGGAGGCTCATAGCTACCCATCTCCAGCTCCAGGGCATCTGATGCCTCTAGCCTCTACAGGCACCTGCATGCATGTGCACATACCCACACGCAAACATATATAATTAAGATAAGATAAAAATTTAATAACGTTATTAACAACAATAAAAACCTAGAGTCACTCAACCTGTGGGAAGTGAACGCCCACACGACCCAGAAATCTCCGCTGTAGTGGAGTGTTGCTGCCACCAGGTGGCAGTGTTGGCAAGCACACAGCTTCTCTAGCTGCTGCTAGGCGCGAATAGGAAGAGTTTTACGCCTGCTTAAACTTTTAGTTAGAATGTAGATACCTTAACAGATCATTTAATCCCATGTGTCTTCACCTCAGGAGATGGAGGGCCAGAGAGGGGGAAGAACTCTGCCCAAGATCACAGCGTGTTGATGGCAGAGCTCTCTGCCAGTATCGTTGGCATTTGCACCCCCATCTTCTAGCTAGGAGCAGGGCAGGGCAGGGCAGGGCAGGATGACAGGAGCGTGAGAACCCCAGGTTCAATCTTAGCATCTCAAATTTTCAGAGAAGCACGTGGGGCCCCCCAAAAGCTCATATACCTGGCTCATGAACCCCACTACTTGGGGAAAGCTGTCCCGGAGTGCACAAAACCCGAACTGTAAATCCTGTACCTCAATTATAGATTATTTGTCACCTAGCATCATAGGCTATGAGAAAACATAACATCTCCAACCTCAGGGACTCAAGGAACAGTTCCCATATCAGCTCTGTCTCTGTCTCTCTCTTCCTGGTGTCTCATGCACCTTCCTGTCTCCACTTCTAAATTCGAGAATTACAGGCAAGCACCATTATGCCAACTTTTTCAGTGTTGGGTCCAAAGCCAGGGCTTCCTTCAGGTTATTAAGCACTCTGCCAACTGAGCTATGCCCAGCCCTTTCTTTTCATATTTTTTATGAGACAGGGTTTCACTATATAGCTTAGACTGATTTGGAATTCACTGCATGGTCCAGGTGGCCTCAAATTCACAGTAGTCCTCCTGCCTCAGGCTTCATTGTGCTTGTGTAGCATGTGAGGCACTACTTTGGGCTGGTGTTTTAAGACAAGAGTCTGTTGTTCTTTCGTAGGATGGATGACAAGGACCTCTATCACACAGTACTTGTGTGGAAGGTTCTTGGGCCTGTGAGCTGGCTCAGCCAATAAAGGTGCTTGCTGCCAAGCCCGACACCCGAGTTTGATCCTAGGGACTCACATAATGGAAGAGGGGACTTGACTCCTGCAAGATGTTCTGTGACCTTCTTGACTTCATTGGGATATGTGTCCTCCATACACAGAATAAACTAAAATGTAATTTAAAAGAGAAGGCTCTGCGTGCAGTTTGGCGCCCTAACCTTTCATCTTAACTGGGTCATAACGGTAGGTGATTATACCCAGTTCAGCTGGGACCACTGGGATCTACAGAGGGAAGCAGGTCACCTTGGGTCACACAGTATTTGCTGAGTCTGAGTTTCTTACTCTTTGGGAGCTGATCGGGTTGGGTGGGAGAAGACTGAAGTGACCCACCTCCGTGGTTTGGTTTGTAACCTCTAAAGGGTCCTTTGTCCTGCATGGGAGAGTAGTGCGGGAGGGAGCAGCAGGCTCTGCGCAGACTCCGGGCCTCCTTGCCCGCTTCCCCCACAGCAGCTCCCCATGAGTTCCTTTCCAGAGCACTCACTGAGTAGGTTGCTAGTGGAAATGTGGTTTTCAAATTTGGGAAGTCTCCATTAAGTCCTTTTATTTAAGGAGGATGTCATTATCACGCCTCCCCGAGGACTATTACGGTTCTATTAGGCAAGGCCGCAGACTTCCTAGGTACTGTCTGGGGTCTGATTCCTGGGCAGGAAAATACGAGACAGGAAGAAGGGGGGCAGGGAGCGGGAGAGAAAAAACGGGATGCGGAGCGGGCAGGAGGGAGGAGAGGAGAGGGATGAAGAATCAGAGAATACAAGAGGGAGCCTGGAAGGCGAGAGGTAGAGCGCGCCCCCTAGTGGTGGAGGGAGCGCCGGGCGTCCCGGAGCCAAGTGGTCACCTGCTCCTTTTTAAGGTACAAAATGGAACTGGAGAAAAGCTGACTGGATTCTGCCCTCTGCACAGTTAGGGAGGAGCCGCAGGGGAGTTCCCGTGCCCTCTAGCTGCTGCTCACCCTCGGAGTCTTGGTTCAGATCTTGGAGGGACCTTTAGGGTGGCCAGCGACAGAGAAAGAGTTAACTAAGGAAGGCAGTTCTGCAAACCAGGCCTGGGCTCCGGGGCACTGGCCTTCCTGGCCGGCTCTGAGACAGCGTTTGCTCTCCTCCTGGAGGCTTGGCACTAACCTCTGCTCTGTGCTGTGCCCTTGGCACCTGGTAGGTGCTTAGGGCGTATTTGTGTTCCGACTGAGAGAGATGGGGAAATGGTCCCTCTGACTCGTCTTGTCTCTTCCTGTACTCAGAGCTAAGTCATATGGTTTGAGTTGCTCGCAGCAAAGCTTGCTGACCCTCGATGTCTTCCGATTATCCTACTGAGGACCCCCATCTCCAGCCCACCCCCACCCACCTCCTGGGTAGGGTTTAGGGAGCGTCGGGAGCCGCATGGCAAGCAGCTGATGCTCATTTGACTAAATGCGAAGAGGAAAATATATTTCCCTCGAGGGACCTGTGTGTTAGGGGTTACCAGCCCAGGCTGGACACATTCACCTCCGTCAGGAAGGCTGCTACTCTGAGGAGAACATCCGGACTGGACAATCCCCCGCTTGTGGGTCCCCCGGGTCTGGGCAACCTCCTTCCACGAACCCCTGTCTGTTCAGAGCTGCCTTGGATCCTGAGCCTGAGGCCAGGACCCCCCCACCCCCCCTTTTGCACTCTCCTTGCCCTGTGAGAGCTAGCCCAGTGCCCCTGGGGTGCCCCTGCCTTGGAGCTCCTGTGCAGAAGTGATTAATGAGGCGGGGATAAAACCTTTCTTTCCCAGCTGTGTCAACAAGCCCCTGTGGCCTTTCAGGCTTCGGGATGGGGAAGCAGCCCCTTCCCTAGGCCTGTTCTCCCTTTACCCTGGGCTCCCTGTGATGATTATGATTTTATGATACCCACAGCACTTGATATTTGCTGAGAGCACTGAGAAGGGAGGAAGTGAAGTCCCTCTTTTTTTTTTTTTCCTTTCCTCCCCTCAGCTGTGTGAGCCACAGGATGTGACAGTGCTATCATTGGCTGACAAGGAACAACTGGTGCCCCATGTCACCTTCTCTGTGAAGCTTTCCTGAGGGCACCTGGTAGGCTTTATCCATTCACTCCCTCCTCTGCAGGTCCGTGTGGGAGGAGATCATCTATTCTGTCTCACTGCCCCTTAACAGAGGGGCTATATGTTCTGAATCTTTCACATTATGGGCCTGTTTGTGTGTGTGTGTGTGTGTGTGTGTTGTGTGGGTGCCAGGGACTGAACTCAGGAGCTGGTACAGTTTAGGCACGTGGTCTGTTGTGTTCTTTCCAAGCCTCTCTTAAGCAACAATCTTTCCCACACTCCAGTCCTAGGGTGGCCAGGCTTGCTGCTTTGCCCAGGGTTACAAAATAAACAAATGCCCAGTAGACCTGGCATGGTCTGTGGCTCACGATGTCTGTAGTTGCTGCTCAGAGGTACCCAGGACCACATGCCTTCCCCTTCTCTCAACTTGTGGTTGAGGTGTTCCTAGGGGCTCCCATCCAAGGCATCTGATGGAGATGCTCACGGGTGATGCCCTTGGCTTGAGGGTAGGTTAGGGAGCAGGAAGCCAGAAGTCATTCCATGATATTTATGTGGTTTTATCTGATCTATCCAGATTGGTTTGGCACCCACTATGTAGTCCAGCCTTGAACTCGTATTGATCCTCCTGTCTCGGTTTTCAAGTGCTGAAATTACAGGCACCAGCTGCCCTGTCTGATTTGAAAATAAACTCAGTAGCTTTACAGGAAAGCTGTACTTAGACTTTCTACTCAGCTCCTGCACACCCTAACCCATACAACCAGGTACTCTGGGCAAAGCCGAGAACCTTACTTTGCTAATAGATCAGATGGTCAGCTTTAACTGTCAACATGGCAGCCTAGGATCACCTGGGAAGGGAGCCTCAGTGGGGCACTGTCTAGATTAGGTGGGCTTTGAGCATACCTTTTTAAAAATTTTGGTTAATTGGTGTAGGAAGACCCAGCCTGAATGTGTGATGTACCATTTATTCCCTGGGACAGGGATGATAGGCAGGGGAGTGGGCTGAGCAGGAGGAGCAAGCAAGCATTAATTCATTCTTTCTGCTTGTCTCGGGGTTTTACTGTTGTGAACAGACACCATGGATAAGGCAACTCTTACAAGGACAACTTTTTTTTTTTTTTTTTTTTTTTTTTTTTTTAAGATTTGTTATGTATACAGCACTCTGCCTGCTTGTACGCCTGCATGTACACATGCTGGCCAGAAGAGGGCACCAGATCTCATTATAGATGGTTAGGAGCCACCATGTGGTTGCTGGGAATTGAACTTAGGACCTCTGGAAGAGCAGACAGTGCTCTTAACCTCTGAGCCATCTCTTCAGCCCACAAGGACAACATTTAATTGGGGTTGACTTACAGATCAGAGGTTCAGTCCAATATCATCCAGGCAGGAGAATGGCAGTGTCCAGGCAGACATGGGGCTGGAGGAGCCAAGAGTTCCATATCTTGTTCCAAAGGCAGCTAGCAGAAGACTGACTTCCCGGCAGCTAGGATGAGGGTCTCAAACCCACAGTGACACAACTACTTGAACAAGGCCACACCTCCTAATAGTGCCACTCCCTGGGCCAAGCATATACAAGCCATCACACTGCTCTTGACTTCGGATGTGATGTGGCTAGCTGCTTCCGGTTCCCATGACCTTTGACTTCCTGCCATTAGTGGACTGTAACCAGGAACTGTGGGCAAAATGAACCTTTCATTCTCTAAATTGCCTTTCATGAGGGTATTGTGTTAGAGTCACAGAAACAAAACTGGAACAGAAGCTTCCGTTAGATTTCATCAGTCTTTCCATGAACGGCTGTTAGTCCATATGGTTTTGTTGACTTATTTGTTTGAGACAAAGTTTCACCTTGTAGCCTAGGCTGTTCTTGAACTTCTGGAGTTCATCCTGTGCCAACTTTCTAAGTACTTGGATTAAAGGCTTGGCCGACCACACCCATTTAAAATTTTATTCTTTTTATTAGAAGCTAGATCTTGCTATGTGGTGTATATCCCAAACCATCTTGAAATGCATCATCCTCCTGCCTCAGCCAGCCTTCTGAATGATGGGGTTACAGTGAACAATAACCAACCAGGGTTTAACCCACATGGTTTTAAAGATGGCCCTTTAACAATTCACACACAGGGCTGAACGTGTAGCTCAGTGGTAGAGCTCCTGCTTAGCATCCAGTGGTTTGATTCCCGTTGCCACAAAATTAAAAAAGAAAAAAGAAAGAAATTATGGGGGCAATGTTTTATTCCAGGTAACCAATTTGAGTTATTTTCATTGTAAGGACAAAACGTTTACACAGGAAAATATTCTAGTTAAATACCGTTCCTATGTTTATCTAATTTTGCTTTTTCTCACTCTCTTGCATACTATCACAGGCTCTGTGTGGGGGGAGTGAAATACTGTTTTTCTTTTAAAGATTTGTTTTAATATCTAATTATGTGTTGTGTATATGTGTCTGTGTGTGGGTTATGCGAATGTGGGTGCAGTACCTATCCAGACCAGAAGAGGGCACCAGATCCTCCTGGAGCCCTGCATTGGTGCTAGGAACTGAACTCATAGGGGTCCCCGTAAGAGCCCCACATTCTCAACTGTGGAGCCATCTCTCTTGCCCTTGAAACATTTTTTTGAAAAGTCACTCACAAGTTATATTTTGCTGTACTGGGTAAGGCCTGAACCCAGGGCTTACATTTGTATGGTAGGCATACCTGATGGTGGGGTACATTCCCCACCGTCTTAAAAACTGTATTGTATGTGTCTTTATTTTGAGATGAAGTCTCACTATATAGCCCTGTCGATCTGGAACTCACAATGTAGTTCAAACTGACCTGGAACTTGCTGAGATCGTCCTGTTATTCCTCTTGGGTGCTGAGGGCTGTGACCGCAGACATGGACCACAATACCCGGCCTGAGATCACCTTCTACATCCATGGCATTACTGTCTGCTGACTGCTGGTTTGAGCAAGGAGAAGTGATTGCTGGGCCAGTGGAGGACTGAGAAAAGCACAGGGAGGGTAGGAAAGGAAGTAGGGTTGGGGAAGGTCTGTGGAGGAGAAGGCTCTCTAGGTGTGAGTGGACACCTCAGCCCTGCCTCCCTGAAAGGCAGAGCTGTGTGCTTGAGCTGAGAGCAGGATGAGCACCTGGGTACTCTGGTCGATTGATCACAGCCAGTTTCTTGTCCTTGTCTCTGTCTCCCTCTCCTCAGTTACCCACCGTCTACGTGTGCACAGTCGGTCGCTCTTGGTCTTGCTTGCTCTTCTGGCCAAATGAAATAATTAGAATGAAAATTTCAATTATAATGTCACCAGATGCTCTGTTAATAAGAGAGGTGAACTCAGGAAGACAGGATCTTCCTGTGGAGCTAAGTCTTTGGAGGCCTGAAGGGCTGGAGGAGGAAGCAAGAGAGCAGGTTGGTTGAGGGGTCAGTTAAGGTCCCCCTTTTTCCCCTACCTCCCTGCTCTTTGGCTTCTCCATAGACAGCTCCCCCTGTGTTTTGAAGGTCTCGGACAATGTCCGCTGATGTCATCTTCCGCCTTGCTGGTCTCTAATTCTCTGCTTTAAGAGGTGGGCCAGCTGGGGATTGGCGAGCCAGCAAGAGGATGTGGGAGGAGAAGCATTTGGAATTTGGTTCTGGAATTATTTTTGGAAGGTGCGGCAGTGGCTCCTGGGAGAGTCCTCCGCAGGGTAGGGGGAGGGGCGTGGCAGCCGGACTAAGAAGATGGGGAGAGGCAGAGACTGGAGAAACTCTTGAGTCCTTCCCGTTGCTGAGGACGGGGCACCTTGCTAAGGTGGCCTGAGAGTAGAGGTCCATGCCCACCTACAGTCTTCTAAATCTGTGTCTCACATGCTTCAAAAGATGGCTAGTAGTGAAGTGTGTGTTTGCGCGCGCGCGCGGCTTTGGTCAAACAAAACTTACACTGAGTCACTAGCATTTGGTCCTTCGTCTTCCTAAGATAGAGGATGAAGTTCATAGACAAGGGGAGAGTGAGTTCAGACATTCAGACAGGAGCTTTATTATGGGATTGTAGGTAGGGCTTCAGATAAGGACAGCCGAGATGCCTGTGGCAGAAGCAAGTCCTAGAAGTAGGACAACATCAGGCTGCTGGGTTGAGAACTTTATTTCCTTCAAAAAATGTATCACACTTATTTATTTGCTTATTGGGGTGTCAGCCACAGCACACTCGGGGAAGCTGGAGGACAACTCACAGGAGTTAGCTCTTCCCTCTCACCTGGGTCTAGGGATCAAATTTTGGTGGTTGGGATTGGCAGCCAAGTGCCTATACTCCAGGAAGTGTCTTGCTCCCTGAGTCCCAGGGTTTTTTTTTTAGGACGTATGGAAGAAACTGAGATGAGGCACAGGTGGGGGTCCTTTAAACCCACCCATGAGGTGCCCAGGTGTCTCTCAGTTTCAACCAGTCTTCTAGTGCAACTTCCAGTCACAAACACAGACTCACACAGACAGACATAGACATACAGAGAAACATACACACACGCACACAAAAATACACAGAACACACAGATAACACCCCCATACAAATACACAGAACACACACACACACAAGTACACAAAACACATACACATACACACAAGAATACACAGAACACATAGACACACACATGCAAACACCCAGACACATGTATACACAATACTCTCTCCGACCCATGCAACACCACCCGTCTCTCCTTAGAATGTCTTGAAGGAGCTGTCTATACTCGTTGCTTCAGCTTCCCTACTTCTCATGAATTCCTCAACCCTTGCCCTGGCATTCCGTGGAAAATAATGTGGTAGTTTATACCGTTTTTCTGATGCTACATTGGAATACCACGGACTGGCTGATTTATAAAGAATAAAAGTTTGCGCTGGGCGGTGGTGGCGCACGCCTTTAATCCCAGCACTTGGGAGGCAGAGGCAGGTGGATTTCTGAGTTCGAGGCCAGCCTGGTCTACAGAGTGAGTTCCAGGACAGCCAGGGCTACACAGAGAAACCCTGTCTCGAAAAACAAAAACAAAAAACAAAACAAAAAGAATAAAGGTTTGGCCTGAGGATATGGTTTGGTTAATGAAGTGATTATTGCTCAAACATGGGGGCTTGGGTTGGATTCCCCAGAACCAAGAAGTGGCTTGCACTTGTAATGTCAGGACAGGGGAGTCCTGCCAGCAGAATCCCTGAAGCCAGCTGGCCTGCCAGCACAGCCTAGTCCGAGTTGCAGGGCAGCGCTTGAATAAACAAGGTGAGTGTCATCTTCCTAGGGACTGTCCACAGGCTGACCTCTGGCCTCCATGTGAATATGCAAGCATGCACACATGCACAAGTGCATACGGAAAATATAAAAAAAGAATAAAGGTTTATTCAACTCCAAGATCTAGGGCAGGGATGGCAATAGGGTCAATTCAAGAGACAGAGCTAAATAGGCTTTTGATTTTAAATGTTTGACAAATCTTTTAAAAAATGAAAAGCTTTAAAACATTTAAGTTTTAAAAGATTTATGTATCTTATTTTACATGCTTGAACATTTTACTTGCATATGTATGTATGTATGTATGTATAATGTATATCCTGAAGGGCAGAAGAGGGTGTCCTGATCTCCTGGACTGGAGTTATGGACTGTTATGAATTTCCATTTAGATATCTTGAACTGAACCCAGGACCTCTGGAAGAGCAGCCAGTGTTCTTAACCACTGAGTCATTCCTCCAGCTCCCATATTTACTTTCCTCTCTGTGTGTGTGTGTGTGTGTGTGTTTTATGTATGAGTTTGGGTACCTACAGAGACCAGAAAAGGAAGTCAGATCCCCGGCGTTGGGGTTCCAGGCTATTGTAAAAACCACTCTTGAGAGAAACCCATTAATCATGAATGAATTCATGGCTCATGCAGACCTTGGCCCTTAGGACCTCGTCTTCCCTTAGATCCTTTCTTCCCTCCCCACCATGTCATTTCTTAATACCTCAAATTGGGATTGAATCCCAACACGGTTTAATGGAAATGCAGATTTTGGCAGATGCTGAAATTCCTTTAGCTAAGCTCACCTACAGCTAGCCGATCTCTAAGCTGCAGTTGCTCTTGTCTTCATGCCTCCCTGTTCGCCACGTGGACTCTTCTCCAGGGTTTCAGCTCTGGTCTTCTAGCCGCCCCTGCTAGTCTTTCTTTTCACGATCTCCCTGGCTAGCCCTCAATGGCGCCCAGGTCTACTTATTAAATGTATCCTTTTGTTTATTTTAAACGTATGTGTATGGGTGTGCTTTTGTGTCAATGAATGCCATGTGTGTACAGGAGCTTACAGAGGCCAGAAGGGGGCTGTTATATCCTCAAACTCAGATATCTGCCTGCCTCTGCCTCCCAAGTGCTGGAACAAAGTCGCGTGCAGCTGCCACTCCTGCCCAATGAATGAATATTGACTCTTGAAAGCTGTCCTCTGACTTCCATACATACACACTGGCACATGCATACCCACACTACAAATAAAATGCAATTTCAAGATAGATCAAAACCTGTCATTTTATGCTTAAAAGCTTCCAGAGACTTCTCACCGCTGACAGAACTAAGTCCAAGTTTTTATCTCCTATTATGAAGAGGCCATTCACAGTCTGCTGCAGTACCTTTGCTCGGCGTCTTGGCCTCTGGTCACCCATTATCTCTCACACTTGGCTATGGCACACACAGGTTCTTGTCTGAAAAGTGCTGTGGCATCTGTCTGACCCAGTTTTACTTGTATGAACTTCAAGGCTCTGATGTGCAAAACTCTCCCCTGACTATCAGCAACTGAGTAATGTCTTTAAACCCCCATATTGCCTCACCACTAAAGAGTGTGTGGCGAGATGTACTATAGTCATCTTTCTGAGCCCACTCACAGTACCATATTATAACTATCCTTTTAAACTTGTTTATTTGTTTGCTTTATGTGGATGAGTTGCCTGCATGTGTGTGCCTGGTGCCCTTGGAGGCCAGAAGAGGGAATCAAATTTCCTGAATCTGGAGTTAAAGGTAGTTGTAAGTAGCCATATGAGTGTTGGGAATTGAACCAGCTACTGGAAGAGTAGCCAGTGCTCTTAACCGCTAAGCCATCTTTCCAGCCCCCAGATTATATGTCTTAAGACCAAAGATCATATCTGACTTGACCAATGGCCTGGCTGTGTTTGGCATGTATAGGTGGTCGGTGGATACTTAATATTAGAAAACAATGAATATGTTCTAGTTTCATGCTTGTTGCTGTGAGAAAATATCTTGACCAAAGGCAACTTAGGGGAGAAAAGGTTTATTTTAGCTCACAATTACAGGTTACAGTCTATCACTACAAGGAAGTCACAGTGGCTGGCAACTGGTCATGTCAAAGCTACACACAAGAGCACAGAGAAATGAAGGCATGCATATAGCTTATTCACACTCAGCTTGGTTTCTGAACTCTCACACAGTTCAGAACCCCCTGTCTAGGGAATGGTGCTACCCACAGTGGGCTGGGTATCAATGAACTTAAGAAAAATTTCCATAAACATGCACACAGGCCAAGCCCTCATTGAGATGCTCTTCCCAGGTGATTGATTCTATGTTGTGTGAAGTTGACAGTTAAAACTGACCGTCTCAGAATGATTTCTGTCCCTGGGCCTAAATTTTTTTGATCCATGGGGATAGGCCACAGTGCGAGGAATATAGGTCTCACATCTTGTTTATCTGTTTGTCCCAGAAGAGTCTGGCATGTGGTGCCTGCTCTGTTGAAGAACTGGTTGTTCAAAGGTCCTGGGTTTAGGCAACTCTGCTTTTTATGGAATGAAAAGCATCAAGCATTACATTTACAGGGAAAGCAGCTGAGTTTGGGAACAACTCTTCCCATGTGTACAGGGACATGAGAAAACTCAGAGGGCTGGGCTCTGATTTCTGTGGGGCTCTCCATTCAGGCCTGCTGACCACAGAGCCTTGGTGGCTTCCAGCTGAATGAGAACATGAGCTGTTTCTGTGGAATATTGTTCTTTCACTGGGGTTTGGTGTCCAGGAAGAGACTTTTTGAACAGCTTTGTTGTTGGGAGAGGGTGTAAAGAGGGCTTCACAGGTCCAAAATGTAAGGCATCCTGAAAGTTTTTCAATAATAAATATAAATAAAATTAAGGGGTGCGGTTGTAGTTGAGGGGTTAAGCCTGTTTAGGGTAACGGAAGGCCTGAGTTCAAGCAACAGCACTATGAAAAAGAAGAGGAGGGAGAGGAGGAGGGAGAGGAGGAGGGAGAGGAGGAGGATGGAGAGGAAGAAGAGGAGGAGGAGGGGAGGGTGAAAGTAGGAGAGATGGAGGAGGAGGAGATGAAGAGGAGGAGGTAGAGGGGTAGAGGAGGAGGAGATGGGGAAGGAGAGGGGTAGATAGAGGAGGAGGAAGTGGAGGAGGATGAGGAGGGGAAGAAGTGTTGGGGAGGAGGAAGAGTTTGTGGAGGAGGAGATGGGGAGGAAGAGGGATGTGGAGGAGGATGGGGTAGATAGCAGAGGAGGAGGGGGATGAGCCGGAGGGGAAGAAGCATTGGAGAAGAAGAGAAGGAAAGAGAACAAGGGAGGGGGAAGGAGGAGAGAGAAATATGATTTGCTTATGCATCAATTGCCTGGTTTTTTTAATTGGATATTTCATTTATTTACATTTCAGGCCTGTTTGTTAATAAATTTTTATTGAGACCAAGAGCTAAGCTTGTCTGGGGCGATGGACTGGGCAGTATATTTGGGGGCAGGGCTAGATCTTCTTTTCCTTTGAAAGTTTTATTTTATTTATTTACTTATTTATTTATTTTGGTTTTTCGAGACAGGGTTTCTCTGTATAGCCCGGGCTGTCCTGGAGCTCACTCTGTAGACCAGGCTGGCCTCAAACTCAGAAATCTACCTGCCTCTGCCTCCCAAGTGCACCACCACTGTCCAGCGATATTTTGTTTATTGTGGAGTTTTTGTGTGTTTGTTTTATTACACTTTAAAGACAGGGTCTCTTGTAACCCAGGCTGGCCTCCACCTTCCATGTGCTGCTGGGGGTCACAGATATATACCCCACCACTCCAAGCTTCCTTTTGGATTTTTTCATTAATTTTGAGTTTTCAAATATGACATCAGATAGTGTATATTTGTATTCTGAGTCTGGGGCAAGATACCTCTTCCACTGTGTCTGGAGCAAGTGGCTCACTGGTATCTCAGAGAGTCTTTGCTCTGTGTGTTAGAAACCTTGAGTCCTAGAATGGTCATCTGCAAGCTCGTCTATTAGCCCACAGTGACCTTAAGTTTGTGATCCTCTTGCCTCAACATCCTGGGTGCTGGTTTTATGGTACACACCACCACACCTAAGTCCAGGACTGGGACACTGAATGTCCTTTAAGCCGCCATCTCTTCCTGCTACCAGCCCTTCCCCTTTGGATGTTGTAGAATATCTGATAAAAGTTCCCGTAATGCCCTTGCCTACTTCAGCAGCTCCCACTCTCTCTCTCTTGATTGATCCTCCACCTCTAAGCCTATTCTTTACACCCCAACTTCCACAATGTCACCCAGGGCACCTGCACATCTCATCTCTCTGTCCCTTGACTAAATGTTCCAGTGTCCTCTGCATAAACTCCCCATTGTCTGAAATTACATCAACTCTCTTTAACCAAATGAGTCAGGGCCCTCTGGGACCTCCTTTTGATCAAACCTTGACCTTGTCTTTGCCCTCGGACACATGTATATATGTTTATGTATGCATGTATGTATGTGTATATATGTGTGTATGTGTATATGTATGTATGTTTATATATATTTCTCCTGGGTGAGTTTAGCAATACCCTACAGCCTTGCTTGACAGCTGATCAGATCCCTCATCCCCCAGGGCATCAGGCATCTCATTACCCTGTCTTACCCTCATCAGGAATCCGGCCTTGGTGTCTCCACTCAGTAATTTTCTATCCACTGACTCTGCCCTGTTCTTTGGCTATCTGTCTTTGCCATCCTTATTGTGTTCAGAGTTGAGTCTGCTCTCTCTTCCCTATTGCCAAAGACCACAGTAGTAGCCCTGGCTACCTTATTGTCTTGTTGTTTTTGCTTTGAGATAGGGTCTCACTATGTAGCCCAGGCTAGCTTTTAACTCTCAAACTACTTGCCTTAGCTTCCTGTCTTTAACAACTGTCTGTGAATAATTCTTTCTTTAAAAAAAATTTCATTTATTTTATGTATGCAAATGTTTTGTCTGCATGTATGTGTATCACATGTGTGCAGTACCTGTAGAGGCCTGAAGAGACTGTGAGCCCCTATGTGGGTGCTGGGAACCAAACCTGGGTCCTCTGGAAGAATAACCATTGAGCCATCTCTCCAGCCCAGTAATGCTTTTCTTTTTCAAAACAGAACAAGCATCCTGGCAGAGCAGGCCTAGCCCTCAGATCCTCTGCCCCAGGCCCAGCAGGCTCCCCATATGTGGGTGGATGTTTATCCTTGTCTCTCTCTTCACTCTGGGTCCATTCCTCTATACCCACCCCCTTACTTGCCTTTTAAAAAAATTATTATTTTAAAACATTAGTTTATTTGATGTTTGTAATTGTATGTGCCCGAATGCAGAGCTCTGAGGGCAACTTGTGGAGTCAGATCTCTTCTGTCATGTGGGTTCTGAGTGTAGAACTCAGGTTATCAGCCTTGGCTACAAGCCCTTAAATGGCCCTTACCTGCCTTTTGAAGCAGCTGCCTGGTGCCTGTTCCAACCCACCCCCCTCCCCATTGGGCACTGTGAACCCAGTGAGGGAAGGTCAATTTTTTTTTTATTTTTTTTATTATTTATTTATTTAATGAATGAGCGTTCTGCTGCATATACATCCACCTGCCTGAAGGGGGCATCAGATCTCCCTAAAGATGGTTGTGAGCCACCATGTGGTTGCTGGGAATTGAACTCAGGACCTCTGGAAGAGCAGCCAGTGCTCTTAACCACTGAGTCATCTCTCCAGCCCCCTGGTCAAGCCTTTCCTATCTCCTCTGCCTCTATTCCCACACTTTCCACACAGGGCCAGGTATAAAACAGGCATGAATGAATGAATGAATGAATGAAATAAACAGTGAAGTAGAAAAAAATTATTTTCTTTCATTGCTTCTCAGGCTAGATTTGGGCAGAGCTCTGTGACCCCCCCTTGCCTCAAAACAGAGCTCAGAACATCAGGTTTTTGGAGGTCCAGGTTCCTGGTTCCCCTAGTCCAAAGAGGACAGTAAAGGTCTCCTCTAGAGAGCCCGGTCATTCCACTGAGGAAATTAAAACAAAACTGAATTAATTGCTGTTTACATGGAACCCAGCTTCGTGAGTGTGCTAAGTGTCTTATTAAACAAACAACCCTAAAAGGTAGACGTGCTCCGCTCTCATTTTTCATAGTAAGAGAAAAAACAAAGGCCCAGGGCTGGGGGCTTTGGGGAAAACCTGGCGAAGGCTCTTGTTCTTTGGGGTTGGAGGTCACTGGAGCAGCTGCTGCCTTGGGATCAAGCTCAAGGATCTGGAGAGATGGAAAAACCTGGCCTGCTGCTTTTCCTCCGCGGCCCCTTAGCTGCTAACAGGAGCCAGCCGAGTGAACACAAACAGAGGCGCTGTGACCGGCACAGATCCCAGCTTCCTCTGAAATTTCCAGCCTCGTTTTTCCTGTCGGATTCCAGACAGATGAAACTTTCCTGGCCCTGACCTGTTCCTGGCAGCATCTCTCCTCTGAATCACCATAAATCAGGTCTGGGGGTGAGCAGTGGGTTTTTCCTGATTGACAAGCTGCTGCCTGTGGTAAAGCGGGATCTCTGCTTCATAGGCTAATAAAATAGGTCGGGGGAGGGGAGACGAGGGAGTGTTGACTAAGTCCTCCCCAACACAAGTCTCTTCAGGTATCCCTTTGTATTTGAAAGTTTTAAATCTGTCTATAATTATTATTTCCTTGAGAAGGGCTGTGGATATACAGATATGGGCCTTTGGGGGACTGTGGTGGTAAGCAACGCCATTGTTTGAGGGATCGCATAGGGGGCCTGCGCATTCCTTAAAGCTTCCATCATCCATGAGTCCCCAATTAATTTCAATACAAACACCGGATCTGGCCTCCTCTGTGTCTCTGTCTCTGCAGCCATAACACATGAGGTCATGCAGTTTTGGTTAACCAACCCGAGGAGGTGCCGGATGGAGGTGGGGGGCTTCCAAGCCCTCAGGAGGCTGGGGTATCTGCCCTGCCTGACTCCAGCAGGGCGGGTTATTGCAGGGAGGGGTCATGGGGCACCCATACTCTCTTCTTTGATGGCTTTTATGTACCCCAGTCCTTCTTCATCTCAAGCCACCCCTCTGTCATAGTGCCACTCTGTGTTGTTTGTTTGGTGACAGGGTTTTGAGTCTCCAGGGCTAGTCAAGGAAGGCCTTGAACTAGGAAGGCTCTTTCTGTCTCCAGCTCCTGAGTGCTGGCATTACAGGCCTGTGGCAGTATCCCTGGTTTTATGAAATGGGGGATTGAATTTAGGGCTTCATGCATGTTAGGCAAGCTATATGCTGGCTCTTTCCCCTTTATATTTAGGTAGGGACAGGGTCTCATGTATCCAAGAATGAGAATGGCTTCAAACTTGCTGAGGATGGTCTTGAACTCTTGATCCGGCTGCCTCCATCTCTTGAGTGCTGGGATTATAGGCATGTACCATACTACACCTGGTTGGCAATCCTGGGATCAAACCCAGTGCTCTGTTCAATCTACCCCTCCCATTCCCCTCCCTTCCACCCCCCCTACCTACCCTACCTCTTTCTACCCTACCCCTCCTTACCACTCCCTCCCTCCCCTACCCCTCCCTACCATCCTCATCTTCCTCCCTCCCTCCCCTTCCCTCCCCTTCCCTCCCTTTCCCTCCCCCTCAGAGCTCTTGCATACCCAGCTCTGTCCACTTGGAGTGTTTTGTGACCTTTTAATCTGGCTCCTTGTTTACAGCAGGAGCCTTCTTCCTCTAGGAAGGCTTTCCGCCTCACTTCATTCCGAGGTTAGTTGTGGCTTCTACACAGCTCATTGGTTCTCAGACAGCCATTCATATCAGAATCACCTGGAGGTTTTATGAACGTGTTGATTGGTGGCCTGCTCCCACGTTCTGCATTATCTGACTTGGATTGGGCCTGCCAATGTGTATTTCTAACAAGCTCTCAGGGGACACAGATGCTACCACAGCCCCTGGCAGCCGTCTCCCTTGATATCATTTATCCTGCTGGCTTGCAGCTACCCACTTATTTGTTGTGCCTTCCCCCGAGGGACAGCTGGGATCTTTTTCCTCTCTAAGCCTATGGTTTAGACAGCTGTGCGCACAGTGACGCTGCTCACTGGAGGTTTGCTGATTAAATGAGTTGTGGATTCAGAGGAGGCTGGCTGACGGCAGGCTGAGCTTCATAGAAGGTTGGAGGAGGTGCCTATCTCCCAGAGGAGGCTGTTGGGCAGGAAGGCTGATCTTCAGGGTCCACAGGATGGTGAGTGGGGGTTGTCTTCATCAAGGGGAATGAACACAACTCTCCTCTTCCATGCACATCTCCAGGAAGAGATGGGAGGCCAGTGGTTCAGGTGCCAACAGGAGGAGTAGGGTATTGAACTGTCTTAGGGTTTTACTGCTGTGAACAGACACCATGACCAAGGCAACTCTTATAAGAACAACATTTAATTGGGGCTGGCTTACAGGTTCAGAGGTTCAGTCCATTATCATCAAGGCGGGAGTATGGCAGCATCCAGGCAGGCATGGTGCAGGCAGAGCTGAGAGTTCTAAATCTTCATCTGAAGGCTGCTAACAGAATACTGGCTTCCAGGCAGCTAGAATAGGGGTCTTATAGCCCACACCCACAGTGACACACCTACTCCAACAAGGCCACACCTACTCCAACAGGGCCACACCTTCTAATGGTGCCATTCTCTGGGCTGAGCATATACAGACCATCACATGAACTCAACCTGATTTTTCTGAGACCTAGGAAGGTCAGATGATGAAAGAATACACAGCTGTTTTTATTGGTTCCAGGGATGGTGTGTGTGTGTGTAGGCCAGAAGTCAATGGCGTGTGTTTTAATGACTCTCTATTTTTTATTTTCTGAGGCAAGGTCTCTTGTTTAATCTGGAGCTCACAGAGTCAGCTATACTTGCTGACTAACACCAGGGATCTTCTGGTCTCTACCTCCTCAGTGCTAGGATTACAGGTGAGTGCTGCTCCATACACACCTTCCCCTGAATTAATCCCTGCTCAGTCTCCCGCTACTGAATGCTCTAGACTCATAGACCAGCCAGATCTCAATTTCTACCCAAGGTGTGAACTCCTTGAGGATACATCTGTCCAATAGAAATAACGACAGACAATTGTCCAATCTGTGCTCTTGAACTGGCTCCAACTGACCACATCATACAAAATGGAGTCACTCATCCTAAATTCTACATAATCAAACCAAGGCTTTAAGGAGGCAGATGGATTCCAAAACAGATAGGCTCATTCCAAACCCAGGGGATTATAGCTGATCCTGTTGACATCAGAATGAGCTCGCCTCTGGTTTAGATGTTATGCAAGAATAATTTGACACTGGGTGGTGGTGGTGGTGGTGGTGGTGGTAGAGCACACCTTTAATTCCTGGGAGGCAGAGGCAAATGGATCTCTGAGTTCAAAGCCAGCCTGGACTATAGAGTGAGTTCTAAGACAACCAGGACTACACAGAGAAACCTGCCTCAACAAAACAAAACAAAACAAAAACAAAAACAAAACCCCCAAAAACCCAAAAGCCAAACCCCCCCACAAAACCCAACAACAGCCAAACAAGTAAAACCAAAACAACACCCCCAATAACTAAAAATCCCAAACCAAAAGAGTGTCTTGAAGCTAACTGATCTGGCTTTTCCCTACTCTATGTCCTTGTCCCCACTTTACAGAGCCCATTTGTTCACCTGTCCAGTGAGTCTGTGTGATAGAGGCTTCCTTTACTCATGAACCATCTGTAAAAGCCAATTTGAGGGCTGGATTAGTCTGCAATTCAGGGGTGAGAACTTGTGTGCAAGGGCCCAGATTAGAACCCCAGCCCTGGAAAAAAAATCTATCTGATCTATAACTATGTTGTTATTATTAGGTCATATATACCCTATGTCTTTTTGTTTTTGGAGGTGGGTTTCAGGTAGTCCCCAACTGGTCTCCAACTTGCCATGTCCTCAAGGATGTCAAAGATGACCTTGAACTCCAGATTTTCTTGTTCATCTTCCTGAGTGAGTTTGGTTATGGGTGGGTACCACCATGCGTCTTTTCTCTTTTCTCTCTCTCTCTCTCTCTCTTTTTTTTTTGGTTTTTCAAGACAGGATTTCTCTGTATAGCCCTGGCTGTCCTGGAACTCACTTTGTAGACCAGGCTGGCCTCGAACTCAGAAATCCACCTGTCTCTGCCTCCCAAGTGCTGGGATTAAAGGCATGTGCCACCACTGCCCGGCTCTTTTCTTTTTTCTTTATGTTTGTGTAACAAGGTCTCACTCTAGTCGAGGCTGGCCTTGAACTTGCAATGGTTCTTCTGAATCAGCCTCCCAGACACTGAGTTCTAAGCATGAGTCACCATGCCTGTACTTCCTACTTAATAATCTCTGTAGCTTAGCCCTGCTCCTCCTAGCACCTTCAGTGTTCTACGGCTCAGAGAGCCTAGCAGGAAAGAAGTCAAAGTCTGGTTCTGCCACTTGCCCCCTGTGTCAACTTGGACAAGTTATAGTTGTCATCAAGCCTCCATTGCTTCTTCAAAAAGGATGCACCATGAGCGGCCTCTCCCACGGACCCCACTTCAGTCTCGAATCTAGCCTTCAAGCTTTGTCTTCACATCCCAGAAGTGGCCAGCTTCCTGAATAGCCCCTTCTAACTTTCTGATAGTAACGGAGGACAACAGCCTGCAAGGGTGTCCATGGAGCTGGACACAGGCTCTTTTACTCAGTCTGAGCTCAGCCGGAAAGCCAGACCTCAGACAGGAGGGAGGAAAAATTATTAAAGGATTAAGTCCAGAATAATCCTCTACATCCCAGGAGGCTCAGAAAGCAATAAGCCCCGGACTTAAAAATCCGATCTGTGGAGTCATGGGGGTGGCCCCGGTGTTCGGAGGCAGGGAATGGGTTTCAAGGGTGCAGTGTGGCCAGATCTTTGCTAAAATATGGTCTCATTCTGGACGCTTGGACAGCATTTCCCCTTCGTCTTGTCATGGTTTTTAATAATAAGGAGTGAGCTGCAGAAGTAGGGGAAATTTTTTTTTTCTGAGATTCCACAAAAATAAAAAAAAAAAAATTTAATTAAAACCCACAAGTCGTGAAATTTCATCCTTGTAAAGGGAGACATCTTGGGACTCAGCCTTTGGCAGATCCCACTCCAGGGAACTGGGGTTCACACTGGCCCCTCCCCAGTCACTGATGGAGGCCAGTCTGACAAGTGACATCAGCTCAAGTATACAGCAGCTCTGAACTATCTGGGGTGAGGGAGATTCCTGGGGCTGGCCTAGAACATCCAGGAGGGTCACAGACATGGAATGGGGACGTTTCAAGGGCCTGAAGGCAGGCCCCAGAATGTGGGCTTGGGAAGACACTGAGTGTTCTGAGCTTTGGGGACAGAAAATGTAGTTTCTACTTTTTCTTGGACGGTGAGAACACAGGAGACTTGGAGCCAAGAATCTTGCAGTCTGGCTACTAGGATGTCAAGAACTAGCTTACAAAATGCTCACCTCCTTCCCTTCTCTTCCCCTTCCCCTTTCCTTCTTCTTTCCCCCTTCCCTACCCATTTCCTTCCCCCTTTTCCCTTCCTCTTCCTTCCTCCTTCTCCCTTTCCTTCTTTTCTTCCTGAGACAGGGTTTCTCTGTGTAGCCCTGGCTGTCCTAGAACTATCTCTGTAGACCAGGTTGGCCTCCAACTCATAGAGATCCACCCGCCTCTGCTTCCTGAGTGCAGGGATTAAAAGCATGTGTCACTACTACCTAGATTCAACTCATTTCCTTATGGGCCTCAGTTTCCCATCTGTAAAATGAGTTGAGTTAGCTAAATAAGGGCTTTCCTAAAAGTCACATGGAAGAAACTTGAGGTAGCTTACGGGTTGCACAAGAGCCCCTTCGTGCTACTCACAGGTGTCTTTGAGAGTCAAGCTCCCTCTCTTCCTGTCCCATTTCTGCCTTCTTTTTCTGTTTTCCAGCTTGGTATTTTCTCTAAAATTTTACTTGAACAAAGGGTGCTGAGGCTGAGAATACTCACAGACCCCTGAGGGCTGTTCTGGCTAGGCGAGCCCGTGATCTGCCCTGATTCTCTCTGGTTGTTGGAGAAACTTCATTTGGGAAATGTGGCTCCATCCTCTCATCTCTGTCTCTGTCCCTCAAATATTTATTAATTTTATTTATATGAGTACACTGTCACTGTCTTCAGACACACCAGAAGAGGGCATCAGATCCCATTATAGATGGTTGTGTGCCACCATGTGGTTGCTGGGAATTGAACTCAGGACCTCTGGAAGAGCAGTCAGTGCTCTTAACTGCTGAGCAATTTCTCCAGCCCTCTTCCTTCCTTCCTTCCTTCCTTCCTTCCTTCCTTCCTTCCTTCCTTCCTTCCTTCCTTTCTTTCTTTCTTTCTTTCTTTCTATCTCTTTTCTGAGTCTCAGAAACTCGGGGAAGCTGGTGAAAATTACCAACCCTCTCTCTGGAAAAAATACACATAGGAAAAAAAACAGATACACATTGTAGGTTGATCAGTTCTCTGAAGTGCTCAGGATAAGAACTGTTCTGGATTTTTTTTTTCCAATTTTGAAATATTGTGACTATATAGTGAGGTGTCTTGAATCTAGTCATTATGTTTCATATACAACATTTGAAAGAGTTCTATACAAGAATCTGTTTTTAAATTTTAAAAAGTAACTGTCTTTTGTGTGTGGTGTGCACATATATATGTGAATATGTGCTTGTGTGTGTGGTATGTGTATGTATGTCGGGTGTGGTTCGTGTATGTGTGTGTATGTGCAGGTGTATATGTGAGTAGTGTGTGTGCATGCGTGCATGCTATAGTGAGTGTGCGGAAGTCAGAGGACATCTCTTCCACCTCTATGTGGGTCCCAGGGATTGAATTCTTGTAGTCAGGCTTGGCAGCAAGTTCTTAGTCCACAGAGCTGTCTTGGCTGGCTCCCAAATCAAGATTTAAAAAACGATCTAAGTTATTATTATTATTGTGTGTGTATAGGGAGCTCACATGTGCCCTAGTACACGTGTGGAAGTCAGGGGTAACTGGTGGGAGCTGGTTCTCTCCTTCTATCACAGGGGTCTTAGGGACTGAGCTCAGTTGTCAGACTCAGTAGCAAAAACCTTACCCTACCGTTTTATTGGTCTAAAACCAAGTTTTGTTTTTGTTTTGAGATCGGGTCTCACTGTGCAGCCCTGCTGGCTTAGAATTTGATGTGTAGACCAAGCAGGCTCACATTCACACTTACCTGTCTCTTTGCCTCTCAGGTGTTAGGATTAGAGGATGTCTGATCTCAAAACCAACCTTTATGGTATGGAATTTTTCATTTGTGAGGCAGTGTTGGGACTCAGAAGTTTAGACTTGGGGGTCTGAATATGCCCAGCAGGTACACATTGTAAAACTAGTAATGATTTGAGCATTTGGGTTTCTTTTGAGAGAAACTGTCTCTGGGAAGTGATCTGTTGGAGCCATGGACTGCAGGGCAAGATGAAATGGGAACAGAGCCAAGGTGGTCAGGACAGACTGCCTAGCTCCACACTATGTGATTGGCCTGCAGGCATTGCCTCTGCTTTCCTCTGGGCTGAGTCAAACATGGAAGGGAGCCCCCACCCACTCCAGGCCTGCAATCCCCAAGCAACCCTAGCCTTGGGGAACAGATAGGAGGGCCTCCACTTCTGTACGCAGCCGTCTGGAAGTCAGTGAATGTCTTTCATCTCCAGTTTTAAGTTTGATTACCTATTGTTATTTGTCTGAGTTTGTGCTCATATCTGGGTCTTCTTCCATGTGTGTGCGCACCTGCACGTGTGTTCATACATGTGGAAGCCAGAGATCAGGAGCAGTTCACCTTGTTTGTTGAGACAAGGTCTCTCACTAGGATCTGGGGCTCATAGACTAGGTGAGGCCGGGTGGCAAGCCTCAGGAATCTATCAGTCTTGGCCACTAGTGCTGGGATTACAGGCAATCGCCACTATGCCCAGTTGTTTTACATGGGCTCCGGGGTTTGAACTCAGGTCCTCATGCTTATGCTGCAAGTGTTTTTATTGCCTGAGGTATCTCTGGAGAAAAGCAAAAAGCTAGGCTTAGGGGAACTGTCATTCATAGGGTGGTAGCTGCCACAGTTAACTCAAGGGGATTTCTTGGCTCAGATTTTTTTTCCCTTTGGTCTTAGCTTCTTTCTTTTCCCCCATGAAAAGGCCTCTTCCCCATAGTTGGAAAGATGACCCCAGCAGCCCCAGGCCTGACTCCTTGCTTAGCGTAGGAGAATAGGAAGCTGCAATTGAACTGAGCCAGGCTGTGGTCAAGTGCTCAGCCCCCAATCTGGGTGGACTGGGAATTTGTGGTCACACTTCTGGAAACATGGAATTGGACCACAAGGTGGTTCAGTGGGGGAAGTGGCTTGCTGTCAAGCCAGAGGACTTGAGTTTGATCCTGAAACGTACATGTTAGAAGGTGAATGCTGACTCCTGTCCTCAAACCTCTGAATCTGTGCTGTGGCACATGCGCTGCCCCCTACCCTATGAGTGAATGAATGAGTAAAACAATAACCCATGGGGTAGGAAGAAGTCTGGTGTCTTAGTTAGGGTTACTGTTGCTGTGTTGAAATATCATGACCAAAGTAACTTGGAGAGGAAAGGGTTCATTTGGCGTACACTTCCATGTTGCTGTTACTGAAGGAAGTCAGGCCAGGAACTCATGCAGGCCAGGAACCTGGAGGCAGGAGCTGATGCAGGAGCTGTGGAGGGTGCTGCTTATTGGCTTGCTCCTCATGGCTTGCTCATCCTACTTTCTTACAGAACCCAGGACCACCAGCCCAGAAGTGGGACCACCCACAGTGGGCTGGACCCTTCCACATTAGTCACCAATTAAGAAAATGCGCTACAGCCAGATCCTACGGAGGTATTTTGTCAACTGAGGTGTCTATCCTTTTAGATAACTTTAGCTTGTGTCAAGTTGACATAAAAGTAGCCAGCATATGTGTTCTCTCTCCCTCCCTCTCTCTCTGTGTCTCTTTCTGTGTCTGTGTCTCTCTCTGTCTCTGTCCATCTGTCTCTCTCTTTCTCTCTCTCTCTCTCAGCAGGGTAGCAGTAAGTAGTAACTCTGTCCTTACAAGAGTTGTGACAAGAGGATTGTGAGACCTTACTGGCCAAACAAACTACTTGAAACGCTGAGCTCCAGGTTTAGAGAGAGATCTATCTAAAAAAAAAAAAAGAAGAAGAGCAAAAGAAAAGAAAGAAAAGCAACAGAAACTTCCAATGTTGACCTCTGGCTTCCACCATGTACATGTATGTACCTGTACCTGCATACAATGAACTCTCTCTCTCTCTCTCTCTCTCTCTCTCTCTCTCTCTCTCTCTCTCTCTCTTTCTCTCTCTCTCTCTCTCCTGAATCATGGAGGAGAGCTGATTTCTATCCAGGCCTACTTGTAGCATCAGACTAAGGGTTTTACCTGCAGGAGGATCCCCAAGGTGAATTCCCTTAGCTGATTATGAAGCCAGTGAGAACCAGGATGATGGTTAGGGCCCAGAATCCCTGCACACCCAGGAGGGGTACACATAGGATGTGATCAGTACTGATTTTACTTGAACCCAAAGGATGGGGTGTTTTAACTGACATCTGGCTTGTATACTTGAAACAGTGCATGCAGTTCTGCAATTTAGTATGTTCTGGAACCCAGGCAGGGGAGAAGATCACCTAGGATTCTGACTTTTCCTCTTATCTCATTCAATATATGTCTCCTTACACACTCTCACCCATAACCTCAGGCCCTTCTAGGCCTGTCTGAGGTGTGATCTGTACATACCCAAGTGAAGGAAACCCAGCGCATGGCATTTGGACCAGGTCTAAACCAACCCCCCCCCACACCACCAGAAGAAGACAGAAATGCCAAGGGAGTAAACATCTCCTGCCAACCAACCCCCAGCCTTCCCACCCCACTGCCGAGGATTCCATTCTCTAGATGATGTAATCTCTGGCACATGGGCCTTGGCAAGGAGCAGCTATGGGTCACACCCATTGCAGGCGACTCCATCCTGGGCCTCAGCTGCTGCAGGATTTATGGCTACCTGCTTTTCTTGGAGCTGACAACTGTAGCAAGCTGGAGAAAGGAGTTTGAATTTGTCCCAAGGAAATAATTCAAATGAAGGAAAGCACTCCAGGCAAAGTGTCCAGCAGTGTGGCAGCCACACTCGTCTGTACCAGCCTAGGAGTCTAGTAATGAGAATGGCCAAGATTGCTCCCCTCCCACCCCTTGCAGAACTAAATAGGGCCATGGCCTGAAGTTTATACAGTGATACAAAGCAGGACTAACTTGAAACTGGAATTCATTTAAATATACCTCTATAGCAATATGTCTGCTATCTGATTTTTTTTTTTTTTTTTTTGGTTTTTCGAGACAGGGTTTCTCTGTGTAGCCCGGACTGTCCTGGAACTCACTCTGTAGACCAGGCTGGCCTCGAACTCAGAAATCCACCTGCCTCTGCCTCCCAAGTGCTGGGATTAAAGGCGTGCGCCACCACGGCCTGGCCTGAATTTTTTTTTTTTAAAGAAAAGTTCTCACAATGTAGCCCAGGCTACCTTAAATTCACAAGGGATCACCATCTCTGCCTCTGAGCACTGGTGTTAAAGGCATACACCAGTCCTGGTCCTTATCATTTATTTTATCACTTACTTTATACAATTAAATGTACAACAAATGCCTCCCTCCATCCCTTTGGGGCAGTTCTAGGGAATCAAACCTAGGTCCTCATGTGCTAAGCACATGTTCATTATAAGCTATGTGCAATACATGCTGTCTGAACCAACCAATCAAATCCTTTCCTGAGCTCTGAGAAATAAATTTTTTAAAAAGATTCTATCTTATTTTTTTTAAAGTTATGTTTGTAACTGTGTATCTTTGTGTATATGCATATGAGTGCAGTTGCCCATAGAGGCCAGAAGAGGGCATCAGATCCCCTGGAGCTGGAGATACAGGCAGTGGTGGGCCACCTAGTATGAGTGCTGGGAATGAAACTGGTCCTCTGAAGAGTAGTACATGCTTCTGACCACCAAGTGATCTTTCCTGCCCCTGGGTATTGTTTTAAAGATGAAGCACCCGAGGATGAGTAATTTGCCCAGAGCCACAGATGCCCTTTCAGGTTATGTCAGATGATTACAATCACCACAGCATCATGAGTCTAGATTTTTTCCTCTTAAAATTATTTTCTTGGAATGTATTCATACACAATCTTTTTTTTTTTTTTTTTTTTTTAAAGCTGTCTGAGCTTCTCCCCTAGTGCTAGGGTTCAACATAGGGCATTGTGCTTGCTATTACTGAGGTATATTCCCAGCCTTTGAGTTTTTGAGAAAGGGTCTTACAGTGTAGCCCAGGCTAACCTCAAATTCACAGTCTTCCCATTTCAGCCTGCTAAATGCTTGGATTTATAGGCATATTCTGTCACATCTTGGTGAGTTTCTTTTTTTTTTCATGTCTGGATCTCAACCCTGAGCCTTACACATTCTAGGCTCTTGCCACTGAGCCACAACCCCCCCTACCCCCTCCCGCCCCCCCGAGCCACACCCTGGCCCCTCTGAGCCACACCCCGGCCCCTCTGAGCCACACCCCCGGCCCCTCTGAGCCACACCCTCTGCTCATCGTTTTATGCAACAGGATGGTTCAGAGATGAGTGGATGCTTGACCTCACACACAAAATAGTTCAGAGTTGATGCGGGTGTGTGGCATGTGTGGAGTCGGGTAGAACATATAGGACTGAGTCTATACACTGTCCCTGGGAGGGACAGGTAGAGGACTATTTCCTAGACTCTGTGAAGTCTACATTACATTTAAAAGTTACTTGGGCAGACCAGGGAGATGGCTCAGTGTTTGCCTTTCTTTCTTCCTTCCTTCCTTTTTTTTTTTTTTTTTAAGATTTTATTTATTTCATGTATGTGAGTACACTGTTGCTCTCTTCAGACACACCAGAAGAGGCCATCTAATCCCATTACAGATGGTTGTGAGCCACCATGTGGTTGCTGGGAATTGAACTCAGGACCTCTGGAAGAACAGTCAGTGCTCTTAACCTCTTAGTCATCTCTCCAGCCCTCTTTCCTTTTCTTTCTTTGTTTCTTTGTTTCTTTCTTTACTTTCTTTTTATTAATCATTTTATTTGTTTACATTTCAAATGATATCCCACTTCCCAGCTACCCCTCCACCAACTCCCTATCCCATCCTCCTTCTCCTCCCTCCACTTTGCATCTATGAGGGTGCTCCTCCACCCACTCACCCACTCACACCTCACCCCTCTGGCATCCCCCTACACTGGGACATCAAGCCTCCCTCCCTTCCCATTAGTGTCAGATAAGGCCAACCTCTGCTACATATGTATCTGGAGTCCTGACTTCTTCCATGTATACTCTTTGGTTGGTGGTTTTGTCCCTGGGGGCTCTGGGTGGTCCAGTTAGTTGATATTGTTCTTCTTATGGGGTTGCAATCTCCTTCAGCTCCTTCAGTCTTTCCCCTAGCTCTTCCAGTGGGGTCCCCAGGCTCAGTCTGTTGGTTGGCTGTAAGTATCTGCATCTGTATTGATCAGGTGCTGGTAGAACCTCTCAAGGAGAGCCTGGTTTCAATCCCCAGAAACCACGTGAAGAAGCCAGGCACAGTGATGAGGACCTTGACGCTGGTGAGGAGGGGACAGGAGGGTCCTTGGGGATCGCTGGCCAGCCAGTCTAGCCTGCTTTGCCAGATTCAGGGCAGGGAGAAGCCCGGCCTCAAAACAACAAAACCCAATGTGGACAGTGCCTGAGGAAAGACATTGGGAGTTGTTCTCTGGTCTCCACACACACTCACATGTTTGCCTGTATACAGATGAAGACACACACAAACACACATGCATCCAAGTCACTTGGCACAATTTCACAATGGTGATGATTAGGTTTGTGGGGCACAGAGGGGTTTTAGGCAACCAAAGCTTAGAACACATCTTCCAGGAGATTTATAGGCCCAGGAAAATGCCGGAAGTATGTGGGGTGATAATGGAGAGGAAGTAGCTGCACTGTATGACTACATCCTATGGCCTCCACACATGTACACACACATGTGTACCTGTGTACACATACAGATACACAGAGTGACAGGGAGACCATTCAGCTGGGCTGTTGGAACTGGGGAATGGGAGCTCCCTGCTACTGGCTGTATCTGAGCAGAAGCTAGTGTTTTATAGGGATGTGGTGGAGAAGGTTCTGGAAGGAGGCTGGGTAGAGAGCTTTCCAACTCAGAGCCTCTGATTTTCTTCCATTTGGACTTTCAGGCATTTGGAGTTCAGGAATGCCTGCTGATGAAATCACCACCCAATCAGAGAAACTATTTAAACAGTCGGCTCTCCAGCTTTCTAAAAATAGGACTCAATTTACAGAGAGGTGGAGAGTGAGTAGGACCCTGTGCAGCCTGTGATAGGCTAGGTGTTGTGTCACCCTCAGATTCCGGCTGCTGAGGGAATCCAGGCGAGAAGAAGTGGAGGGATTTGCTCAGGACCCGAGGTGGTAAGTGGGTAGGCTGGCACTTCAACCTGGTTAACTGTGTATGACTGTGAGCAGCTTGGGCCAAGGCAGGCTTTCTGGGCCCTCAGTAGGCAAGCAGCAGGCCCTAGTTGGAGGGTAGTGGGCTCAGGTCTCTTGCACTGTAGAACATAAAATGAATAGCAGCATTCAGACCTGTGGCCTTGACTATAACTTCTGGCATCAGATCAGCTTGCTGGTCTGGTGAAGTGTTCTCCACTAGGCCACTGCAGGTGTGTGACATGCCTACCTTGGTGACATTACATACACTAGACTGTGCTTGCCTCTGGACTGGCCTGTGGTATTTGCTAGGCTGTCAGCTCCTTTCTTACACAGGATATCCATAACACTTATCTTGTTTTTCATCACACAGTAGGTCCCCTAAAAATATGGACTGGAGATGTCTGGCCAGGGTCCTGCGGACCTGTGGGCTCCCTTCATGAACACAGCATATGTCCCATGATGCCTTGCTCACACCCCTTATCACTATCAGGATCTGACTGACTTTAATTCATCATCACTTTGGTCTGCTGATCGTCTCTCCTGACTTTCTTGTTTGACCATATCCACCAAGCTAAGAAAGTGAGGAGGGCTGGAGAGATGGCTCAGTGGTTAAGATCACTGGATGCTCTTGCAGAGGACCCAGGTTCAGTTCCCAGCACCCACACAGAGACTAACAACCATCTACAACTCTAGTTCCAGAGAATCTGATGCCCTCCTCTGATTTCCACAGGCTCCAGGTATGCACACAGTACACAGACATACAAAGCACTCATACATGTAAAATAAAATAAATAAATCTTTTAAAAGTCTTTAAAACAAAATTTAAAAAGCTATGAAACTGACCTCTAGGGTTTATTCATTTTAGTTTTAAATACCATAGTTGTGCTTTTGGTTGAAATGAAACCCGGGAAGGCAGAGCAGTGTGCCTGCTTCGCTATCCTACTAAGGCAGAATGGCTTTTAAACATGTATTTACTTACTTGTGCATATGTGTGTACATGTGCTCATGTGTGTGCACCTATATGCACATATATGTCACAGCATGCATATGGAGGTCAGAGGATAACTTGTAGGAGTCAGTTCCCTCCTTCCACTATGTGGGTCCTGGGCATAGAACTTATGTCATTGGACTTTACAACAAATGCCTTTACCTGCTGAGCCATCTTGCCTTCAGATGTGGCTAAAATATTTTTTAATTGACATATAGTTGTATATTTTTCAAAGAGGATATAGAAGGGGCCAGAGAGATGGCTCAGTGGTTAAGAACACTTGTTGCTCTTTCAGAGAACTCAAACTCCATTCCTAGCACCCCCATGGCAGCTTACAACCATCTGTAACTCCAGTCCTAAGGGATCTGAGCTCTTTTCTGAACAATGAGGCCTCCAGACATAGACACACACACACACACACACACACACACACACACACACACACACACAATGTTCGTACAAAAAGCATAAAATAAGTCTAGCTTTTAGAAGATGGCTCTAGGGGATTGGTTTGTGCATGTGGGTAAGTGTTCCACATGGAGCTATATCCTCAGCCCCATTGTTAGATTTTATTTTGAGACTGGGTCTCACTGTCTTGCACACACTGGCTTTGAACTTAGAGACTTCTGCCACAGTCTCCCAAGTGCTAGGACTGCTGGCCTGCATTACCAGATCTGGCTTATGGGGTGTGTAATTTATGGGATTCAATGTGAAATTTCAATACAAGTTTGCAACGTGTAATGCTCAAATCAGGGTGATGGATGACATAGCCAGCCATTTGTTTGTGTTAGGAACTTCTTGGCAGTTTTGAAATTCTCAACTCATAAGTACCTGGAGTTCACAGAGGGCTGGGAGGCCAACCTGCCTTCTCTTTGGTTCAGGATTCCCATAACATTACAGAGCAGTGTCTTTGTCTGCATGGCTGCAGACGGCTCTATGTTACCTCTACATTCACATTCAAGATGGAAGAAGGGTATATGAAAAGGCCTGATTCCATTTTGGTGTTTGCCAACAGCTTTATGCCCTGCCCCTCTCTTTCCTGTGCATCCCACATTCTGGTAAGCTGATGAACACTCCCGTGTGCTGTCTCCATCTGGTGATAGCAGGAAGTTGAAACCTCACTCCAGCTCCTCCCACCTCCCCACCTCCACATAGATCTCAAGCCCATCCCTGTTTGTCCTCTAAAAATCTAGGAACCCCTATTATGTGAGTGGATACGCGTTTTTGTAATCTTTCCATGACATCATCTACCCTGACATCTCAACCACATTTTAGATGGGGTTTGATTCTATCTCAAGTGGCCACAAACCAAAGGGAAATTAACTGATAGAGCTTTCTTGGCTCAGAAGGTACATGTGGCATTTTTGTTCTCTGGTCTGTCAAGAATGCAATAGTCACATGGCCATATATAGCTGCAAGAGAGTCAGGAACCGTAATCTCTACTGGGCTGCCGTGTCCTCAGTGGAAATTCTAGGATGGCTGCTAGAAGTCACATCTGTAGGCTTACATTTTTCTCAACTCTACTTTTAATGATGGTTCCTAAGCGCTTTAACCTTCCTTCTAGCCTACCACCTACCAGAGGTAGTGAATAAAAAGGTTATTAGGATAAGGGGGAAGTAGACCTGCTTAGAAATGGTTCTTTGGAGCTGTCCCATCTGTGTTATCTGGGAATCAGCAGTTCCATTCACAGGTCAGCAAGTGCAGCTCGATCCACTTGCAAACACTTCTCGGATACACCAGCACTCTAATTCAGTAGAGTCAGAATAGCAAACACGAATCAGCCGTGGTAGCATGACCTAGCAGAGACAACCAAGCCTCAGGTGAATCAGCACGAGTCAGCAGGAGGTATTAGGACTAGCAGGGACACCAGGAGAAGTTCTTGGCTCTGCCTCACTCGGTGAAGCGAAGATCAGCGAACATGTGAGACCAAGAAGCATTTGCAAAGTTAGCTCTACAACCAAGCCAAGCCCTCCCCCCCCCCCCCCAGTTCGTTGAGTCCTATTTATACTCCCTCCAAGCAACATGTGTCTTCCATGGGTCTTCCCTCACCATGTGTCTTGCCTCAGTACGTCAGTCTGTATCAGCTGACATCTCTCTGCCAATCAGCCTGAGTCCGTGGGAGCAGCAAGAAACTGCAGCACACCACCGGAAGTTTTTTGGTGTGTTTCTCTCTATGGAGTCCTGACAAATGCGGCTCAACTACACAGTGTAAGGTGGACCAATACATGTGTGTTGTTAGCAGAGAACCCATCATGTGTACTTTCACATGTTTGCTTTAGCAGAACATCCTTTCACGTGTGTCTGCTTCAGGAAAATACTCCTTCGTGTGTTTACCCCAGAAAACACCATCTCCCAACACAACTGCCTTTCCAAAGAAATCATAAGTTTCCACTTTACACATTCCTTTTTACAGAGCAGAAACTGACACTTGGGCTGCATAAACCACCTAAAACAACAGTTAGAAATCCAGGCTCATCAACTTTGTAGAAAGACACAACCCTGTCCCCAGAAGAGTGCTCTCTGTATGGAGGGGCATGCGTTTTTCTTCTCTAGAAATGACCTAGTAAGTGCCCAATAATACTATCTGTAATAGCAGAGTAGTAACTGCCCTTTCTGACTGTCAGGCACTTCGATAGCACTTCCTGAAGTCTGGTACTCACTTGGGACCCAGCCTCAAGTTTCTGGATGGGTAGGAGGGCTGTGGATGGGGTCTGGGAGCAAAAGGAACAAAGGAAAGTTCTCCCATTCTACACAGCCCACTGAGTTTTCCCTCAGGTCCTGACAGAAGACTATACTGTGCTATAGCGTCATTGTGTATTTCTGTGTCTGTCTCTCCCCCTTGACCCAAAGTGTCACAAGCATTCTGAAGCCACAGCACCCACATCAGTTCCTGGCATGTGATAGGCATCTTGTAAATGACTGGAGATAATGTGAGTTGATGCATTTAAGTGGAGGTCAAAGGTTGGGTGCAGGATCCGGGATTGGGAGAGCACTATGGTGTCCATGCATGCCAGTTTTAACTGCAGTAACATTGCATAACCATTCACTCCAAACCATCAGCTAACAACACCAGCGTTCATGTGTTTTCTCCACTCATGAGACTGAGGGCTGGCTGGCTCTATAGGGCCCAGTTGCACATAGCTCCAGGCCACGTTCAGGAATGTTCTAGTTATTTCTTCATTTTCTTGGACAAGTTTCTATTTAGGATTTGACTTTCTCATGGTACATGACCAAAGTGGAAACATAGAATGGCTTTTCAGGAGTGGTTTAAGCCCCATAGCCCATCACTTCTGTTGGCATACCTATAGGTCAGATGACCAAACCCAATGTCACCGGAGAAGGGAATATATTCCAGCCACTCTTTTTGCTCCAAGGTCACTGTGGATAAGTGAGCTGAACAGCAATAAACTGCAACCTCTTTGGACAAAGCTCAGGGTTTCCTTAATTCCTCCACCTGGCATCTCACGGGCAGGGACTGCTGGGCCCTGAAATCACTTTTCTCTTGAGGTTTATGACAAGAAGTGGTAACTGTCCTCAGTTGTCTCCATCGCTGCCTTCTTTGTAGAAGCAGACCATTCCAACATGATAGAAACCAGGGACTACATTTCCCAGCCTCCCTTGCAGTTGGGTGTGGCCAAGTGGCTCGGTTGTGGCCCACGGGAAAATGCAGAAATGCCCAACCACCTTCTGGTGATAGCCGTATGGGAATCCCCTCTTTTGTCCTTTCCTGGGCTGAATGTAGATTCATTTGATGAGGTGACCCTGGCCATGGCTATAAAGACGAAGACTGACTGGTAAGGTGGCTTACTGTATAATGGTACCTGCTGTCAAGGCATATGACTGGACCTTGATCCCTGGGACCCACAGGAAAGAACCACCTCCCACGGGTTCTCTCCTGACTGCCACGGGTATACTGTGGTAAGAATGTATATGCACCAAGTAAATAAAATGTAGTAAAAATGTAAACATTTAACAATGAGGCTGACACTATATTTTTAAAATTTTATTACATTTGTTTATTGTTGCATTTATTTAGTACACACACGCTATGTTACTATGGTAAGCATGTAGGAGTCAGGGGACAACTTGCAGGAGCTCATTATCTCCTTCTACCACGTGGGTCCCTAGGATAGAACTCAGGTTGTCAATATTGGCATAGAACACCTTTATCCACTGAGCCATTTGGCTGGCCTCAGCACACTTTAGGGGATGAGGGAGATCACAGTGGGGAAAAAACTGCCCACCTGAGCTCTTGGAGTTGGCCTGTTTGCCTACCCAATCAAAGTGTGCAAATGGCAGAGTCCTCCTCTGAGCTGTGTTCTCACTTGCTCCTGGATCTTAGCCTCAGCCCCTCCCAGTCACTCCATCACCACTCTGTGGCGTGCCTACTCCAGCCACCACAACCTCTGGTCCATCCTCTGTCCCCAGTCACTGAAGTGTGGCCTCAATCAAAAGTCCCTTTTGATTTTTTTTCCTGGCAAAGTTGAGATGGGATGGATTAGGAGAACTCATGAATGGCAACAAGTCGTCAAAGGAGCTCAATAAGGTGAGCCTCAAGCACTCAAGTCCACGCTGTAGAGCAAGCCCATGCTGTAGAACCATCATGGCCACAATGGCCACACCCAGTTGTGTACCACAGCAGATGTGACCAGAGCAGTCTGATGGCAGATTTTCCCCTTGGGACTAGAAATCAGTGACTACGAAATTTAGAGCAATAATGACAAATAATGACATCTTTTGAGACATGATCTGGTCTGGAATTCACTATGTAGATCAGGCTGGCCTTAAACTTGCAAAGATCAGCCTGCCTCTGCCTTCCAAGTACTGGCATTTAAAGGTGCATCCCACCGTGCACAGTAAGAGTGATAAATCTTTAAAGATTACTTAAAAATTTAAAAAGTACATTTAACGAATCATGTGTGGACCGTGACACACATGCAGAGGTCAGAGGGCGGCTTGTGGGAGTATGTTAACTCCTTCCACCATGGAGGACCTGGGATTGAACCCATGTCATCAGTCTTGGCAGCAATTGCTTTTGCTTTTTAAGCCTTGTTGTTGGCCCGAGAATGACAGTATTTAGAACATTACAGTGACATCCTGATGCCATTTTTATTTTATTTTTTCACTGACACAGAAAAAGAGGAATCTGGCTCTTCCAGAGGGAGCTTCCAGAGGGTCTGTTATTAATAACAGACCTTGTGATTCATTGCTGGAAAATCAGAGTGGGTTGGGTGTTTCAGGGCCTGGCCTGAAGTAGCCGAATGCCAGAGCTCTGTGTCCTAACAGAGGTGACTCACTCTATTGAGCAGTCACATTGTAGAACTTCCAACTGGTACAGCTTGGTGGCCACCCTCTGGAGTCCCTCACTCCAGGTTTCCTGGACTGTCCTTTGTGACCTGGCTCCTGGCCACGCCAGTCCTTCCTTGGGAAGGAGCAGGAAAATTCCCCTATGTCCTGGAACCTTCCTCTTAATTTAATTCTGGGTTAATTTAGAATGGCTTGTATCATTCCTAGGCTATTGCCAGCATTCTGGGGACGGGACCAATAAATAACCATGTCTCTATAGTTCCCAGTGTCCTGTGGATATTTGATATTTGTAAATTCAAAGTCTCACAATTTCTTCTCACTTTTTCCATCTTCTTTCTTTTTGTATGTACATGTGTATGTGTGTATTTATGTGTGTCAGTGGCATGTGCGTGTGAATGAGTGTGTGTGTATGTGACTGCATGTGTGTGAGTGTGTGTGTATGTGTAGGTCAGAGGTCAGCCTCAGGCATTGTTCCTTAGGTGCTGTACACCTTTATTCTTTTTTCAGGGGTATTTTTAATTGTGTGTGTCTGCAAGTCTCTGAGGAGGCCAGAACTGTCAAATCCTCTGGAGTCAAAGTTGCAGGAGTTTGTGAGCCTCTAACATGGATGCTGAGAACCAAGCTCAGGCCCTCTGCAAGAGCAGCAAGTGCTTTGTTGTTGTTGTTGTTTTTTTTTTTTTTTTTTCAAGACAGGGTTTCTCTCTGTATAGCCCTGGCTGTCCTGGAACTCACTCTGTAGACCAGGCTGGCCTCAAACTCAGAAATCCAGCTGCCTCTGCCTCCCAAGTGCTAGGATTAAAGGCGTGCACCGCCACTGCCCAGCAGCAAGTGCTCCTAACAGATGAACCTCCAGCCCCTCACATTTGTTTCAAAAACAAATTAAAAGATATATTTATTAATTTTAGTGTGTGTGTCTGTGTGTGTGTCTCTGTGTGTTTGTGTGTCTGTGTGTGTGTCTTGTGTTATGTGTCTGAGAGTGTGTGTCTATGTATCTGTGTCTGTGTGTCTGTCTGTCTCTGTGTGTGTCTGTGTATGTGTTTGTATTTGTGTGTGTGTCTGTGTATGTGTTTGTGTGTATTTGTGTGTGTGTGTGTGCATGTGCGCAGGCACACAGGTGCCATGCTGCACCTGTGGAGGTCAAGGATAACTTGTGGGAGATGATTCTCTCCTTCTGTCATGTAGATCTGAGGAATCAAACATAGGTTGGCAGGCTGGTGGCAAGTGCCTTTACTCACCAAGCCATTTCACTGGCTCTGCCTTCTGTTCGGAGGCTGAGTCTCTCACTGGCCAGGGATCACTGATTTGAGTAGGATAGCTGGCCAGTGAGCTCCAGGGATCCATCTGTCTCTGCCTCCCTAGTGCTGAGACTATGATGCATTCCACACCACGATACCCAGCTCTTTCTTTTGTAAGACAGGTCTTATGTAGCCCGCATGGGCCATGCAGATGCTGAGATTATAGGTGTGTACCACCATGCCCTGCTCACAGTTCCTTAATTATATAATATCCTTTGTTTCTGCAAGAAGGAAGAGAAGAAGGAAATACTAAATGAGCACCTACTAAGTGCCAAGTATTTCCCTTATTTTCTTTCTAATTTAGCTTCAAGATAATATGGTAAGTAATGAGCATTTGGTCAGAGACACAAGAAGACAGAAGGATCAAGTAGGGATGGGCTCAGATGGCTGGAGAGGAGGTGACAAAGGGGATAAGGGCTCTGCTTTGACTAAGGACTTGGGATTCCAAGCATGGAACCTTTCTCCCACACTATGCTTGCTGGAAACACCTACATCCCCTCATGCAATGAGCTCACCCGTCTTTGGCACTGACTGCCTCTCTGCTCAGTCCTGGCTGGGCCAAGCTACCATTTCTACAGGAGGAATATAGCAATAACAGCAATCTCATTTTTCTCCTTAAAATAATACCTGTGTGTTCTGCCAACAAGCAGGGAGCTAGCTGCCAACAAGCAGGGAGCAGTCCTCTGGGAAGCCTGTTCCTGGGCTGAAGCAGCCAACACAGGCAGCCCTCAGAGGACCTGGCTGCAGATTTCCCCATCTTCCTGTTCCTGGGGGAGGGGTGCTCACCTTCAAGTCCCCATCTCAGCCTCTCCAGGGCGTAGGGATGCTGTTGTCAGGGCCCCATTCTCTGCCCACTGGTGCTTCCCTCCCTTTGCATCTCTAGAACCCAGGGAATCATCTGTGAGGGAAGGATTAGTGGACAGGAAGGGTTTAATTTTTCTTCCCCTCTCTCTTTCTCTCTCTCCCTCTCTTTTTCCCCCCCAACAAGCCCACCCCCAATCCCTTTAAAGAAAAAAAGAAGTCCTCATTTGCTTAAAGGTCTGAGTGCCTGGAAATTTCTTCCCTGTGCGAACATTACCCACTTCCTGGCTGGAGGGACGGAAGGACTCAGAGAATTCGAAGGATATTAACCAGATTCATAATGGACCCAGCAGTATAAACATGTCTCAAGTGCAGACAGAAATGCCACAAGCCCCTACTCCGCTTAATGTAAAACATACACCCGTTGTGTCTGTGTTCCCACTTCACAAATAAACAAGGTGGAGAGATGGACTCAGAAATTGTCCCTGGAGAGCCAGGTGCCTCCGTTCATGGCAATTTGGAGACTTCTACTGCCCACAAATAAGCCAGAAAAGAACACTTAATGTAGCATTGCAGACCCCTGCCAAGAGGCAGAGCAAACAGAAGCCTCGGACAAATGGTCTGCAGCTGGTCCCAACCTTCTCAGTGATGGCTCAAGTGGCAAAGTGGGGTCTGGGGATCCTTCAGAGGGAGTCAGTGGAATGGGTCCAAGTAGCAAGGCCTAGAGAGGCTGGTGAATGTGGGTTCAAGCCCTGAGCTTCTCTCCTTGGCCACAGGCGGTGGCTTCCAGGTGTATCCTATCCCTTTGTGCAGAGCTGGGTTCTCATTTATTTTATGGAATGGGACAGACATCCCAGTCCTTGGATGTCACAGCAGGACCTTGAGGGTTCCAGGTGGCAAGTACATCAATGTCCTGGGAGAGAAGGAGCAGGATCTCAGGAACGGCCACTTTCCTAATTGAGTTGTTTGTCTGCCATGGATTCCTGCAAATCTAGACCCAGAGGGGCTTTGTTTCCACCACAAAGTCTAAACATGTTGAAACAGTGTCATGGACTCAAAGGCCAAGGAGTCTGGGGAGCCCGAGAGTGGGCCGTGAGCTGTCCACGTGGACCTGGAGGTTCTGTTAGGTGCAGCTGCCTGGTTACTTCTCTCTCTCTCTCTCTCTCTCTCTCTCTCTCTCCTCTCTCTCTCTCTCTGTGTGTGTGTGTGTGTGTGTGTGTGTGTGTAAGAGAGGTTCCAGGTGGACAGATAGGCTTGGCCTAGACTTCCTGTGTCCTGCTGTGTTCTGTGAGTCAAATTCTTTAACCCTCCTGAGCCCCAGGTTTCTTTAGGGAGCAACACTCCCCCTGAGAAGGGATTTGAAGACTGAGGGGGTGGTTTAGTGGATGAAATGCCCGTAGGACAAACACAAGGACCTGAGCTCAGATCTCCAGGCCATCGTAAGAACTGGGTAAGAGGGCAGCATCCATAACCACCTCATGTGGGTGGGGAGAATGGAGCCAGGAAGGTCATTGGCCAGCCAGCCTGGAGGAGTCAATGAGCTACAGGTTAAGAGAGATGCTGTTTTAAAAAAAAAAAAAGGTGCAGAATGATGGAAGAAGATACCCAGTGTCAAACTCTGGCCTCCACATACACACATATGCACACATATAACACACACATATACAATACAATACACATATATTCACACATGCACACATACACACATGCATACAACACCCCCCCCCACACACACACACAGGATTTGAGTTTCCAATGGTATCTTCTTTCTATGTGCTTTGAGCTGTGTTGGGCAGCAGGTACTCAGCCAGGTCTGTTACTGAGTTTATCAGACAAACTTAGATCGTGGACAGCAAGAGAACACTAGAGATCCCAGAGGAAGACAACAAGGCTCACGTGTGGGACACAATCTGGCAAACACTATCCATAGTCAAGTCAACTAGCATTTCTTTAGTTTTATTTAAACATTTATATTCATTCATTGTGTGTGTGTGTGTGCAGGTTGAGGTGGTGTACAAATGTGCCACAATGTACATTGGATGTCAGAGGACAACTTTCAGGGGCTGTTCTTGCTTTCCACCTTGTTGAATAAAGTCTCTCTTGTTTCTGCCACTGTGCAGAGTACTCCGGGCGAGGTGGTCAGAAAGCTTCCCGACCTCTACCTCCTCCCACTGCCTCCCATCCAGGTAACAGAGGATTAGGATGGGTGCCGTCACATCCCTAATTTTCTTTAATGTGTTCAGGGATTGAACTCAGGCTTACATGGTGTGGAGGTTTGAATGAGAACTCTTCCCCATAGCTTTGAGTATTGAGCACAAGGTCCCCAGTTGGCGGTACTGTCTTGGGAGGAGGTATGCCCTTGTTGGAAGAAGTATTTGCTGGAGCAGGCTTTGAGAGTTCATGGCCTTGCCCATGCATTAGTTATGTCTCCTAAATGGAACAAAATGATAGAATGAACTATATGTATAAAAGACAGTGGTCAGAGTAGTCCAGCAAGGGTTGCCCCCTCACAGTAAGATGAAGGATCTGGCGGTTGTTCAGTCTGAATGTCTCAGCTGTCCCATCCTGCAGCTGGAGTCCATGGAAGTCCTGGAGAGCTGCCAGTCTTTAGCCCTCATCGGAATCCCGAAGAAGTAGGTTCTAACACCTGAAGTGGAAATTTAAGGGTTCTTTGGAGAGTCAGTTGTGTTGGATGGTGGTGTTTTGCTGGGGCAAACACGTGAAGGAACACTTAGGTGAAAGACTAAGACAGACTTGTGAAGGAACGTTGCGCTGAAGCAGACACAGGAGAGAGGATGTTCTGCTAAAGCAAGCATGTGAAAGGACATGTGATGAAGGATTCTTTGCAAACAACACAGACGTATTGGTCTGCCTTACATTTTGTAGTTGAGCTGCATTTGTCTGGATGCCATAGAAAGAAATGCACCAAGAACTTCTGGTGGTGTGCTGTAGCTTTCTTGCCTCTTCCTTGGACTTGATTAGCAGAGTGATATCAGCTGAGACAAACACATGTGCTGAGGCAAGACCTGTAGAGGACACGTGATGTTTGGAGGGAGTATAAATAGGACTCGGCGGACAGTGATGGAGACTGAGCTAGGTTTGCTTCTAGAGCTAGCTGTGCAATGCTTGTTGGTCTATCATCTTCACTGATCTTTACTTCCCCGAGAGAGGCGCAACTGAGAACTTCTGGTGTCCATCCTGGTCCTTTCCTGCTGAGGCCTGGCTGTCTCTGCTATGTAGTATCACCACTGCTGATTCCTGTTTGCTATCCCAACTCTACAAACTGCCGCTGCTAACTTGTGAACTGAACTGCTGATTTCCAGACAACACAGATGGGAGTTGCTCCAAAGAACACTCCCCCTCTCCATCCTTTCTTTTCCACTACCTCTGCTGGGTGATAGGTTAAAAGAGAGGTCAAAGTGTTTATCAACCATCATTAAAAATAGGTTTTGAAAAAATTAAAGTTATAAACATAAGTAAAGGAATGGCTCAGGCGAGATGAACTTGCTACTGAGAGTGAAGGCAAGTGGGCAAAACCCGAAGCTTCTTGCTTCCATGTCCTTTTCTGTGGGTTGGCACTGGAAGGCATGGCATACCTTTAGGGTGATCTTTCATCTCCAATAATCCAACTGGGAAAAACCCCTCACAGATGTGCCTTGTTGCTTGGGGTTTAGTTGATTCCAGATAAGGTCAGGTTGACAACCAAGGTTAGCCATCACACTCCTCTTCCGGTTCTCTCTCTCTTGTTTCACACTTGAGGTTGAAGAGGTGATTACTCAGCTTCCTCCTCCTGCCTCCATGCCTGCTGCTTGCTGCCATGCCTCCCAGCCATGGAAAACTGGTATCTCTGGAATCACAAATCAAAATAATTTCTTTCATAAGTTGCCTTTGGTCAGGGTGTTTTTGCATGGCAAAAGAAAAGTAACTCACAACCATAGCCACTCACTGAACCATCTCTCCAGCCCTCAATTAGCATTTCAGAGACATCTTCCAGGAATTGCTGTCATGGTGATAATCACCACAGAGTACCTTTGACTGACTCCTTTCTTTGTTCTAGGTACAGGGCTTTAGATAACTAAGCCTTTACTTTGAAAATGAAGTACCACTTATCCCATTTTACAGATGAGGAAATAGAGGATCAGAGAAGGGAAGACTTCCAATTCCCATGGTGAGGAGATGGCATCAAATGATCTTGGTTCCCAGAATGCACACCCCTGGCTCAGCCAGGTCTAGGCACCTGCTCTCAGCTCCTGGTCCAGACCCCAGGCATCTCTGTGTGCCTCTCTGCAGTCTCATCCAGCCTGGGTGTGCAGTCTCTCTGGACATTGGTTTTATAGTGCAGGAGGTCTCTAAGCTGTCTTGGACTGTCCAGGCAGCCATCACCTTCTTTCTCTAGGTCGTCTTGGCCAACACTCATTCTTCACTGAGCTTGGATCAGCTCCCCACAGGCTTTTGGCTATGCTCTTGGCTCAGGCTCTCGGTTCTCTGCTCTCAGATAATAAATAACAAGTGTCCAAGTCTTCCAGGGCAGAGGGAAGGGAGAGGCTTAGCAGCTCCCGGGTCTGAGGAGTCTTGAACCTGACCCAAGCGTTCTTGGCATCCTGTTGCATCTGTCCCCAAGGTCATCTACTCTTTCCACGCCTCTGATCTGCTGCTGTGTAAATTATCCCCGATCTTCCCTAAAGAAAATATAATAGGAATGGAGAATGGGGACGGGGATGGGGGGACCTTGGCCTGGGGGAGGAGTGAGATGAGAATAATCCTTTCCACTCAGGAACTGTATAACATCAAACAGAGCGTGCAGTCTTTGTCCAGGCCCCACACAGGCATCCTGCCACAGGATATGGAGTCCATGGGGCTGAGAGGATGTGACCTGCTGAGGTAGATCTGTCTCTGCCCTATGCTGGACAATTCTAGGTCCCTGGCCTCTTTTCCCCCTGGAGTCCTGCAGTCACTTCTGGAAGCTGTAATGGCTTTTCTCCTAACCCCCGCCCCGAGTCCCAAGATGCCCCAGAGTGACTCTCTGGTCACCAGATGTTCTCTCTCTCTCTCTCTCTCTCTCTCTCTCTCTCTCTCTCTCTCTCTCGTGTGTGTGTGTGTGTGTGTGTGTGTGTGTGTATGTATGTATGTATGTATGTATGTCTAGACATCAGATCTGGGGTGGCTAGAGCTGCCTTGTGTATCTTCAGGAAGCCTTTGCCATGTCTTGGTGGGGTGGAGAGAGTAGAGTAACAGGCATGGGACGGAGCCAAGGCTACCCCTTCCCAAGCTGTGGTACCTCATGCTCTCTTCAAATTCAAACTCAGCTTCCCAAGTACCTAGAATATTCCAGTGAAAATTTGTCTTATAAGGATGAAGGAATATGTATATGTATATATGTATATATTCACTCCAAAGAACTGACTCCTTGGTTCTATGCATTGTTTTTTTGGATAATTTTATTATTTTAATTTTGTGTGCATGCCTGTGTTGGGGGATGGGGCATGTGAACTCAAATCCATGTGCCCTCAGAGACCAGAAGGTGTTGGATCATCTGGAGTTGAGTTGCATGCAGCTGTGACCTTATGGAGAGGGGCACTGGGATCAAACACTTGTCCTCTGGAAGAGCAGTACACACTCCTGACCACGGACCCATCTCTTCAGCTCTATACACTGTTTATTGTTTGTTTTTGTCTCCACTTCATTCATTTCTACCTTGATATTAATGACTTCTTGCCATCTGCTGCTTTGGGAATTGGCTTGTTTTTGTCTAAAACCTCGAGCTGTCTCCTAGGATTGGCGCTGTGTTGGATTTTCATTCTGTTCTTTCTGGGCTGCAGCATAAATGCCCACAGCTATACACGTTCTTCTTAGAGCTGCTTTTGTTGATCCTGAAGTGTCTGCTAGGTCATGCTTCCAAGACACATTTAAACGTCTGTTAAACCTGACTTTTGGTTCTTCTTTAGATGCACATAGATGGGTCTCCATCCATGTTCCCCCCAAGGGAGATTGCAATTGTTCGAGGTGTCCTAGTTTCCAGACCCCTCTTAAGCCATACCTCTCCATCCCAGTTACAACCTCACTTGGTCACTGAAGTTACATCTACAAGCTAGGTACACAGTCCTTCTGTATCCCTGGGAGGGACAGGGCTCAATCCCGGATGCCCAACAGACACCTGAAGGTGCCCTTAGTGCCAAGTGCCCTATGCACTACTACACGTGCACACAGATGATAATTCAGTTTCTAAATGGGTCATAGTAAAAGAGTGATAACTATAACCAAAACAGAACAGTCATAATAACAATGTACTATCATAAAAGTCACTTAAAACTCATGGACTGTTTCTAGAATTTTCCCCTTCATATTTTTCGATCACGGTTGACTGTGGATAATGGATACTCAGAAAATGGTTGTACATATATGAGGAAAAACTTTCCTATATGAGGAAAAACTCACTCTGGTGAAACACACTTGTAATCCCTACACTGGAGACGTAGAGGCAGTAAAGTAAGAATTTCATCACCCTTGGCTACATACCAAGTTCGAAGCCAGCTTGGGCTGTATAAGACCCTGTGTCCAAACAAACAGATGAGGACTCTGGGGCTCTAGAGGTTCCAATCCTTGTGGCATGTGAACAGCTGGAAGTGGAAGAATCTGTCACGAAATCAAAGCCTTCTACCTTCACCTGTCCTTCCTTCTCTCACCTGTCTCTTTTATGAGGGATTTCTGCATGTGTCCTCTCTGGGTGGTCAGTCACATGGAAGGGGATGGAGGAGGCTGTATGCAGGAGACAGTGAAGAAGAGCATCTTTGCCGAAGGGAGGGTCCTAAGAAGGTTGTAGCCCATCAGAATGATAGTTCCTGGCTGCTCCTGTTGCAGTCATAATCTCATTGGCCCTCCCAAACCTCCCTTCTCCCAGCAGTTTTCCACTATAGAGAAGGGCAGAGACTCTAATCCCTTTGTTCCATGATTTCATCCCTGCTCCCCTTCCACTGCAGGCAGGCGGTGGGAGGGGGAAAGTGGGGGCAGAGCAGCAGGGGGAGGCTCTGGGAGTCCCCGGGGCTTTGGGAGAGAGAAGAACTGAAGAGTAATTCATCTTCTCCCTAGAGCAAACAGCTGGAAACCTGGGAGACTTCCAGGAGGCTCCGCTCTCCTGCCTTGCTCTCTGGCTCACATGACCTCACCTCCTGACTGTCCCCTGTGAACCACCACAGACAACTGTCGCCTGAGCACACGTCTCTCTCTTTCTCCTATTTTCCCACAGGATTTACTCCAGCTGCTCCTGTGGCCTCCCAGAGCCCAGTGTGTTTGTCCTGGGACAAGTAACCATCAGGTCCTCCCCACCTACCCCTCCCCACTAGGTTCTGCAGCAGCCACAGGATGAAGCGTCAGCTCTTGCATGGCGCTCCTTGTCTTTTCTTTCCCTCATTCCAACTCGGTGATTGGTCATAAGCTCTTGTAACTCCAGGAACCCCAGGATCCTTCTGGACTGGCCTGGCTTCCACAATATGTCTCCTTCAGGAAATCACACATGTGCTGGTACACACACACACACACACACACACACAGTCTAGCAGTCTAGTCTATTACTTCTTGGGGCTCCTAGTCATCTATATTTTCTTCCTTTCCTTTCTCCCCTCCTTTCTCCTCTCTCTCTCTCTCTCTCTCTCTCTCTCTCTCTCTCTCTCTCTCTTTTCCTGTGAGCAAGCACAGATGGGATTCGAACTCAGTCGGGAGAGACAGACAGCCGCCTTGTACTCCAGAGCATGGCGACTGCAGCGGTGTGACACCGCTGACTGGCTCTCTCTTTTCTCTTAAGACAGGGTTTTGTCAGGCTGGCCTCAAACTTGCTATGTAGCTAAGAATAACCTTGAACTCCTGATCCTCCCATCTTACCTTCCAAAGGCTAGGATTATAGATGTATATACCATTATGCCTGGTTTATGTGATGCTGGGAATCAGGCCCAGGGCCTCATGTATGTTAAGTAAATGCTCTACCAACTGAATGACATTCCAGCCCCGCCCCCATGTTTATTTCTATCCTGCACACTTACCATCCCCCACCCCTGAAACACCCACTTATCTCTGACCAACTAAGCTGCCCAGGAAGTGAAACATTCCTACGGTTTTACAGTCTTGCCTTCCCAGACGCTAACAAAACTTATGGCCAACTATCCGCTCTCGCCTCTGCTTCCCCATGCTGGAGGAATGTAGCTAGAGCCATACTGTTCAAACATGTTTGCCAGTGGCTAGGGGAAGGGGTGGGAACATTGAGCTCATCACTAGGGTCGACTAACCCAATGATTAGTTTAGTCACTCATTGGAGTTTATTAAATACTGCTACGTGTTAAGCTGTGAATGCCATGGAAACTCAGGGGCTAGCCTCCTAGTGGAAGAGGGATAAGATTCCTAGGTGGATCCATTTGGGTAATGCTACCCAGGAAAGGTCATACCTGGCGGTTCAGGCCTGTAATTCTACCTGGCGGTAGGCTGAGACAAGAGGATCACAAGTTCAAGACCTGATTAGGCTCCAGAGTGAGTTCAAGACCAGCCTAGGCAGCTGCTTCTGACCATCCCATAGTAATGCTGACAGGGCTGCTGTGTTCAGCTGAGTTATACTCCAGGTTTGAGGTAACATGGGGTTTCCAAGCAAGCGTCACTTAAAAGGGACTACCATCCATTGCCAGACCCTGGACAAGCAAGCTTTTTCTGTGGAAGTTCAAGTGGTAAATAGGTTCCAGTGACTGATAAATAAATCTGGAAGCCAGGATCAAAACCAAGGATATAATGTTGGTTTACAGAAAAAAAGCAGCAGCTATCCACAAATGGTTCATTAACAAAATTCAAAACATATTAACAATTGAGTGGGACCTTAGTATACAGGTCTTTTTTTTTTGTTTTTTGAGACAGGGTTTCTCTGTGTAGCCCTGGCTGTCCTGGAACTCACTCTGTAGACCAGGCTGGCCTCGAACTCAGAAATCTGCCTGCCTCTGCCTCCCAAGTGCTGGGATTAAAGGCGTGTGCCACCACTGCCTGGCTTTAGTATACAAGTCTAATGAGAAGAATCCAATTACTTTTGAGGGGCTATGACACTTTGTAGTATAAGGAGTTATATGACTCAGCTTTCTATCACCATAACAAGATACTTCAAACAATAAATTTAAACACAGAAAAACTATTTATTTATACTTATTTGTTTATTCAGTGAATACACATATGCACATACATGCATATACACATGCACATGCTTATACACATGCATATACACATACACACACACAAACAGGCACATACAGATGCACACACACATGCATGTATATACATAGACACACTCATGCACACGCATGCACTTGCACACACTCCAGCGGTATACACGCACACACACACACACACACACACAACATGTATTTCTTTTTAGCTTTGCTATGTGTCCTGGACTGGGCTAGCCTAGACTTCAAGATTTAGCCCCCAAGTCCTAGGATAATAGGTATGATCCGCACACACACACAGTTCAAGAGAAAAGGTTTATTTTAGCTCACTGTTCTGGATGCTCCAGTTCCAAGATCACCTGTCCCACTGTTGGAGTCTCTGGCAAGGGACACTTGTCACAGGAAGAGTGTCATAGAGCAAAGCTGTTTAGTTGTGAGACAGGAAGCAACAAGAAGAGGAAGAAGCCAGAGTCCCTTCAAGGACACAGCCCCAGGGATGGAAGGATCTCTCACTAGGACCCACCTCCTATAGTTCCACTACTCCCCAAGATTAGCATCCTGGACCCCTAGGCTTTGGGGGGACATGAAGATGGGGCCATATGATGGTGTGAGTGGCTTTATAAGAGGAAGGAAGACCCAGGCTGGCACACTCCCACAGACTCTCATCCTCTTAGCTCTTCTGCCTTTCCACCATGGGATGGTGCAGTGGGAAACCCTTCACCAGACACAGTCCCTCAAGGGCTTCTTGGTCTACAGAATTGTGAGCCAAATAAACTTCTGTGGTTTATAAACCAATCAGGCTCAGTTATTGTAATGGACTAAAATACCAAGAGTGTACTGGTCAAATCTGGCTTTGTTAACTAAAACTATTTTTCCAGGGAGTGGGAAAATGGCCCAGATGATAAAGTGTTCGCCATGCAAGCATGCAGACCTGAGATCCGATTTCCACCACCTGCATAAAACACAGCACAGCTGTGTTCCTACAATCCCAGCTCTTGAGGGGCAGAGACAAGAGGGTTTCTGGGGATTGCTGTCCATTTAGGATTCTGACAGAAACGATCTTGCATTTTGTTAGTGCTGTCCAGAGAGATAAAACCAACGGGGTGCCGAAATAGGTAGATGCATGGAAGAGATGAACAGATAGATCTAGCCAGCCGACCTTGTAAATAAATCAGTAGGCTAAATGAGAGAGCAGTCTCAAAAACCAAGGAGAGCAATTGAGGCAAACACTCCGTGTCGATCTCTGGCTTCTAAATGCATGCACACATGCGTATGTGCACATCCATGTATGCATCACATTCACACACAAGATCAACTTGGTCATAACATTTCCAAAGGGAGAATTTCTTTCCCAAATCACAGTACGATATTATAAGTTAATCTCTCTCTATATCTATCTCTGTCTGTGTGTCTGTCTCTGTCTGTCTCTGTCTCTGTCTCTGTCTCTCTCTCTCTCATTCCCTCCCTCCAAACAAAATGCAGCCAGGACCCTAACTTGGCAGAGTATCAGGGATGAGATCTGTATGTAGGATCTCTTGTCCATCGTGTGTCTCTCGTCCAGCAGTGAGTAACCAGGGGGCTTGTGCAGTGAGAACTACAATATTCCAAAGGGAATAAAAGAGATAATTAAATAAAATCCCGATATTCATGGATTGGGGTGCTTATTATCATTAGAATGGCAACACTGTCCCTGAGTTGTCTATAGACAGTCTATAGAACTGTGATGGTTAAATTTAGGTGTGTGTTTTGACTGGGATACCCTCAGTCTTAGGATTTCTATTGCTGCAGTACCATGGACAAAAACAGCTTAGAGAGGAAAGAGTTTGTTTCAGTTTATCTTTTGTTTTTAAATCATTTTATTATTTGATGTAGATGAGTGTTTTGCACCACATGCATGCCTGATTCCTGCTTTTGTCAAAAGAGGGTCATTCTTAAAGGAAGTCAGGTCAGGAACCTGGGGGCAGAAGCTGAAGCAGAAGCCATGGAGGAGCTCTGCTTACTGGCTTGCTCCCCATGGTTTGCTTAGCCTGCCTTCTAGGACCACTCCCCCAAGGGTAGCACTGCCTGCTTTGGGATAGACCCATCAGTATCAGCCACTAACTAAGAAAATGCATTACAGGCTTGCTCACAGGCCGGTTTGGTGGGAAGGAACATTTTCTCAGTTGAGGCTTACTCTTGCCAAATGACCCTAGTTCATGGCAACTTGACACAAAACTAGCCAGCACACCCTGACGACTATTACGTAAGCATTATTTCTAGGTATGTTTGTGAAGGTGTTTCCTGAGGAATTTGGATTGTGAGTTAGTGGACTGAGTAAGGAAGAGATACACACACCTTCAAATCTGCATGGCTGCCACCCAGTGGGTGGAGGGTCTGGGAAAAACAAAGTAGCGAGAGGAATGCTCTCTCCTCTGGAGCTAGGACACCCTTCTCCTGTCTTTGGACACTAGAACTCCGGGTTCTCCAGTCTTGGGACTTGTATTTGCATCAGTTCAGGTGGGGTGAGAGTCACATGTCAGGCCATGCCTTTGCACTTGAGCCATGCTGCTGGCTTCCTTGGTTTTCCAGCTTTCATGCAACATGGTGGGGACTTCTCAGCCTCTGGAATCCATGGTAAAATCTCTAATGAATCCTTCTCATCTTTCTGTTTGTCTACTATCATCAATCAATCAATCAATCAATCATCTATCATATCTATCATCTATCTATATATCTGTCATCTATTTATCTATCATCTATCATACTTGTCTATCTCTATCATATCTATCTATCATCTATTTATCTATCTATCATACCTGTCTATCTCTCTATCATATCTATCTATCATCTATTTATCTATCTATCTATCTATCTATCTATCTATCTATCAATCATATTTATCTATCATATCTATATTTCTATAATATCTATTTATCATCTATCATATCTATCTACCACATCTATCTAATGTAATCTATATATCTACCTATATATCTATCATATCTATCAATCTATCTATCAATCTATCTATCTATCTATCTATCTATCTATCTATCTATCTATCTATCATATCTATCCTATCTATCTATCTATCTATCTATCTATCTATCTATCTGTCTATCTCTTCATTCCCCCATGTATCTCTGTCCTCTACTGATTCTGAAGAACACTGACAAATACAAGATTTAAAGCTGCTTCTGTCACAAATCTCAATGACCATTTTTGCAGAAGTAAAAATCCCAGTCCTTAACTTCACATGGAATTGTAATTGGTTGTCTGTCATGAAATGTTGAAAGAAGAAAGAAACAAAAGTGAAAGAGTCTCCTCTGTAAATTTAACTATGTAGCTACAGGAATAGAAAAAAAAGCGAGGTATAAACATGAGGACAGACACACAGACCAATGGGACAGAACTGAGTCTTGCCTGGTATGGTGGCACATGTTGGAGATCTGAGCACTTGGGAGACTGAGATGGAAGGACCCCTAACTCAAGGCCAGCTGGGATGTACAGCAAGATAGTGTCTTGACAACAAAAGAAGACTGAGAAACTGGGGGGAAATGTATATTTTAACTGATTTTCAGTAAGGCTCCCAAGATTATTCGGAGAGTAAAATAGTCTTCTTAGTGAGTGATACTGGAGCAATTGCACACAAAAGAACAGAACGACTTCTACCTGTATGCTCCACAGAAAAACTAACTCTACACAGGCATGTAGCCTAAAGATAAAAAGACAGAACACAGAAGGGTGAGTTGCCATGACGGTGGGTGTGGCGGTGGTGTTTAGACGTGACACCAAAAGCCAGGAGAGGAAATGACCTTAGTCATACAAGTAGAAATATCTTGCACCAAATAGTGTCAAAGGTGAGAGCACAACTTACAGAACAGGAGGAGGGGTCACCTGGACTATACAAAGAACTTGCAGTTGAACAGCAGAGAGGCTGCCTGATATAAATACAAGAGTGAACTTGAATGGGTTTTTTTCAAAAGAAGATACACAAATAGGTGGTGAGAACATGAGAGAATATTTGACACAATGCACACTATGGTTTGAGTGTGAACTGCCTCCCATAGGCCCACTTCTCTGACTACTTGGTCGCAGCTTGTGGTGCTGATGTGGGAGACGGGATCTTAATTAGGTGAGGCCTAGCCTGAGGAAGTGGGTCACTAGGGGCCAGGTTTTAGGGCTTATAACCTGGCCATGCTACCATCTAATCTCTGCCTTTCCCTCTCTTCCCCTCCCCCTCTATCTGTCAAGATGTAAGTACGCAGTCTCATCCTCCTGCCCAGGAACATGGCATGTCTTTCTGCTATGAAGCTGTGAACTAAAATAAAGATTTTCTCCCTAAGTTGTTTCTTGTTAGGTATTTGTTACAGCAGGAAAAATGGCATATTACATCACGTCTGGTCAGATTGGTATAGGAGTAATTGTTAGACTTCGGCGTGCAGCTTAGAACAGACAACACCAGACCAAACGGTTGGGGGGGGGGCGGTTATTCAGGGCAGAGGGCAAAGGTGGGGAGAGAAACGGGAGAAGATGGCAGAGAGAAAAGAGGAGAGAGAGAGGAGAGAAGTGGAGGGAAGTGGAGGCCGGCTAGAGGAGGAAGGGAAGGGGGAGGGGCGAGGGGACAGAGAGAAGCTAGAGGCAAGAGAGGGAGAGAGCAAGAGGGTAAGAGAACAAGAGAGAGAGGAGGGGGGCAAGCAGCCCCTTTTATAGTGGGCAGGCCTATCTGGCTGTTGCCAGGTAACTGTGGGGAGGAGCATACCTGGCTGTTGCCAGGTAACTGTGGAGGTGGAGTTTAGACAGAGTACTAACAATAATACAAAGACCAGAGATGAAAAAGGGGGGAGTGGGAGGAGGAGGAAGGGGAGGAGGAGGAAAAGAAGAAAAAGAAGAAAGAGGAGGAGGAGCAGGAGCAGGAGAAAATGAGGGTGCTTTGATAGGGGGAAGTTGGAATCCTTACACACTGCTGGTGAGACTATAAAGTGGCATGACTGCTTCGAAGAACAGTTTGGAGGTTTCTTTAAAAAGTTAAACATAAAGTTGTTTGTGACCTAGCTGGCCAGAGGTGGTGCACGCCTTTAATCTTAGCACCTGGGAGGAAGAGGCAGCCAGCTCTCTGTGAGTTCAAGGCCAGCCTGGCTACAGAACGAGTTCTAGGACAGCCAGGACTACACAGAAAACCTTTGTCTCAAAAACCAAAACCAATGACAAAAAGACCAATTATATACCCAAGAGAGAAATAACCCACCTCTTCCTCTTTTTCTCTTGTTTTTTTTTTTTTTTTTTGTCTGTCTGTTTGTTTTTTGATTTTTTTTTTTTTTTCGAGACAGGGTTTCTCTGTGTTAGCCCTGGCTGTCCTGGAACTTACTCTGTAGACCAGGCTGGCCTCGAACTCAGAAATCCGCCTTCCTCTGCCTTCCAAGTGCTGGGATTAAAGGCAATTTTTTGTTTTTTTTAAAGATAAGGTCTCTACACAGTTCCTGATGGCTTGGAACTATGTATGTATACCAGGCTGGCCCAGAACTCACAGAGGTCCACTTGGCTCTGCCTCCCAAATGCTGGAGCGAAAGGTGTGCGCCAGTACATCTGATCACAATTCTGCTTCTAAAGTACATTTCTAAAAGAAATAAATATATATCTATATCAGAATTTGTACAAGATATGTTTTTGAAGAGTAAGACTAGAAACATCATTTGTTCATCAGCAGATGAATGAATACATACAATGTGCTATGTAAACACAAAACATATTACCTTGCCATGAAATGGGATGGAGTTCTAATATATGTTACAGAGTGAATGATCCTCAGAACCAGGACCGTCTGGGCGGGGCGACACACACCTTTAATCCTTACTCCTCGGGAAATGGAGGCAGGAGGAGCCTTAAGTTCAAGGTCATTGGAGCTACATAGAGAGACTTTTCATCATATACACACAAAAAGCCAAGTGAAAGCAGCCAGGCGCAAAAGACTACATGTTTCATAATCAGGTGTGTGTGTGTGTGTGTGTGTGTGTGTGTGTGTTGGGGGAAGTGTTCATGTGCACGCACACGTATGTGAAGGCCAGAAGTCAACCTTGGATGCTGATCCTTAGGTACCATCCAAATTCTTCTTGTTTTTAAAGTATGTGTGTCACATGTATATGGATATCTGAGGAGGCCAGAAGAGGGCATCAGATTCCCAAGAGCTAGAGACAATTGTGAACCACCTGATGTAGGTCCTGGGAACTGAACTTGGGTCCTCTGCAAGATCGCTAAGTGCTCTTAATTGCTTGAGGCATTTCTCCAGCCTCCACCTTCTTATCTGAGATGAGGTCTCTTGCTTGTTCTGGAACTTGCCAATTGAGCTAGACTACTTGACAGCGAGCCCCTGGTGTTCACCTGTCTTTAACTCCTTCACACTGACTAGTTTTGGTTTGTTTGTTTGTTTGTTTGTTTTAACACAAGGTTCTGGGTACTGAATTCAGGACCTCATGCTGTGTGGGAAGCATTTAATCAACTGAGCTCTCTCCCCAACTCTATATATTTCTTTTATATATATTTTAAAAATCCAGAATTGGTAAATCTATAACCCATACAGATAGGAAGTGGATTAGTGACAGGTAGACAGTGCAAGAAGCAGGAATGGGCAGTGTCTAGATGTTACAGAATATTCCGAAACTATGGAGAAGCTATAATCTGCACCTGGCTGGGCCAGCCCACAGTGTGGTCCCACAGGGACCATGGGCTCAGTCTGATGATATTAAGGGGCCATGGTGGCTGGGTGGGAAATGGATTCTCTCTAAGGGCATGATGGGAAGAAAGGCCTTGCCCTGTCCTTCGAGCCTCATATATCCAGCAAGAAAAGCTGACCAGATCTCTTGAAGGAGTGGAATAAAGGGAAATTCTCCTCCCATCTGTTGAGAATTAACCTCCGAACCATTTAACCAAACATTGGCTTCTCCTGTCATTCGATAAGGTGCATCCAGCGGAGGGAGATGGGGAAATCGGTAGGTTATTCTTTCAAATTACGTCAGTGGGGGTTTGTTCCTGTGGCTGAGCTCCGCCAGAGTCCCGTCTGGGACATCACATCACCAGCAGCACACTCAAGAACAGGCTCAAATGCTTTCCTCTGCCTGGGAGTTCAGGCATTCATGGGGATAAAAAAAAAAAAAAAAATCAAGAGGGACTTTAAAATAAAGCCCATGCTCTCTGCAGGCTGTCTGCTCTGAGCCAGCACAGCAGTGAGGGGTGATTATAGAGGAAGGAATGGTTTCTGTCACCGTCACAAGGAAATGTCCAATGGCTTTTCTGCACAGACAACACCTCTCCGTCTTCCAGAGACTATGTGCAGACTTCCGGAGCTGTCGGAGACCTTGAGGCCATCCTGCATGCCCCAGGCCCCCTGTGAGCCTAGTTTCTCTGCAGAATGGGCCAGCACAGTCTAGACAGATAGGGACCTTCGGTGCTGGCCAGCCTGCTTCTGCTGGCGGATCACGTTGCTCACGCACGAGGACATCAAGCCCGGGTCAGAAGAGTGGGAGCTCGGACCTTAGATGCTGTCACCCACGCCTTTCTCCTGTCCTTGTCTTCTGACCTCCAACTGAGGTCACTGCAGAGTAGTGAAACCATCATAGATTCCTTCGAGAGGCAGGGATGGTTGTGTTTTACTTGATGTGGACTTTGGTGTTTGTATGTACAGGTGTATGTATTTGCACTCATGTGTGCAGGCATGTACACACATATGAGTGTACATGTGGAGGCCAGAGGTTCTCGTCAGTTATTTTCCTCAACCACTCGCCACCTTAACCAGGCTGTGATGGTGCACATCTTTAATCCCAGCACTTGGGAGGCAGAGGCAGGTGGATCTGTGGGGTTGAGGGTAGCCTGGTCTACAGAGTGAGTTCCAGGACATCCAGGGCTACACAGAGAAACACTGTCTCAAAAAAACATATTGTAAATAGATAGATAGATAGGTAGATAGATAAATAGATAGGTGGATGGATGGATGGATGGATGGATGGATGGATGGATGGATGGATAGATAAAAATTGTGTGTGTGCATGTGCCCATGCCTAGGTGGACATCTACCATGGCACTTGTGGGGAAGTCAGAGAAACATTTTGGTGGGTCATTTGCCTTTTGCCCTGTGGGGATGGAGACTCTTGTCTTGCTGCTGGCTTCTGTGCTCCAGGCTAGCTGACTTGCAAGCTTCCCACTGACTTTCCTATCTCTGTTTCTCATCTTGCCATAGGAGTGCTGGGATCACAGATATTTGCCACTATATCTGGCTTTTTATTAAAAGGAGATTTATTTCCTTTTATTTTGAAACAGTTATCATTAGGAGTAGTAAAATTATGGAAACTTAAAATTTAATTTTTTAATTTTATATGTATGGATGCTTTGCTTATATAAATGTCTGGGTACTACATGCATGCCCATGGATTCCCTGAAATTGGAGTTACAGATGATTGTAAGCCACCATGTAGGTGCTGGGAATCGAACCTGGGTCCTTTGGAAGAACAGCCAGTGCTCTTAATGATGAGCCATCTCTCCAGCCCCTACATGGCCTTTTCTGGGAAGCAACTTTCTTTTCTCCTCTTAGAGACCTCAAGCTCCTTTGTCCACCCATTTGTTCTGGACCGTCCTTGCTAAAGCTTCACTGTTTTTCTGGATTATTTGGTTGCCAGAACTGGTGAAGTCTTGCCTGCCTCTACCTCCAGCCTCCTACCCCTGAGATCTGGCTCGAGGCCAGGCCTTTGCAGCACAGAGACATAGGGCAACTTGGTTCAGATGAGGAAGGAAAGCCATGGCTTGGGACACTTCATGGTGGGAGGAGGAGAAGCTGGGATTCAACAGGATCTGACTGACCCTAAAGCTACTATATCATTTCCCCCACCCCCCACCCCACCCCTGTGTGACCCTGCCATCTGAGTTCTTAATGGGACAAACTCGCTCCTGCAAGAGAATTCTGGCTCCCCGGAGACAGGAAAATCTGATGAAGACACACAGGCAGAGCATGGGGCTTGCTCAAAAGACTAGGAGAGGAGAGGAGAACGAAGGAAGGAAAGGGAAGCATTCAAACCTCAGAAACTGAGGGTGGAGTGGGGTGGAAAGCATGAACCCGGCTTCAGGTTTAGTCTGTTTGTTGGTTCACGGTTTTGTAGATCCGTTTGGCTCTCAGAGAGGCCTGCCCTGAGCTGAAGGGACCGAGCCGGAAGCACCAGAAACACCATTTAGGCACACAGGCTTGAGCCTGTGTAAGTCCCTCCTATTCTCACCATCTTGGTTTCCTAGCCTGAGATTACCAGTCTCAACCCCACCCCCACCTCGGCTGCCAGGGAGAACTCACTTGCTTCTTTGCACTCAGAGCATCCCGGGTGTGTCAGCCGCAGCGGCGGCGGCAGCAGTAGCTGCTTATCTTTGAACCTCTCATCATTTCTATACCTTTAGAGTCTTTCATCCACCCTCCCGGAAGGCAGGGCTGCTCTCAGCCCCAGCTCGGCCACGTGGAAACTGTGACTGACCCTTTAGGGTTGAGTCTGGAGTGTTCTTGTTGATAGCTCCCTTTCTTCTGGTCCTTTGGGGAGAATGGGTCTACACGGGCAGCTCAGCAGCCAGCTGTGGCCCAGATGTGGAGACCTGGCTGGCCACAAAGGGGGTGGGTGGGTGGGTGGGAAGATCTCTCCACTTCCTCCCTTGAAGATAAATGGTTCAGGGGCCACTGGAGGCGCCAAAGGCCACAGCTGCCCCAGGAGCTTTTCCAAGATAGGAGCTTTGCTCCGTCCCTCAGAACAATCCCAACCTTGTAAGACAGATGGCTTGGAACACAGAATGAGGAGACGGGGTGCTAAGTCGGGTGCCACCCCATCCTCTCGTGCTGTGGCTCTCTAGATAATCTTGTATAGGCCCCAGTTCCTGTGGATTCTCAGCCAGGTCTATGTTAAGGCAGGGATGCTAAAGTGGTTGTCATCTCCTTATTTATTTATTTATGTGCATATATGTGATATATATATATGCACGTATGCAGTCTCATGCATGAGTGTGGGATGTACATACAATACACCACAGCTTGTGTTATGGCAGGCATTAGTGGTCAGAGGACAACTTCAAGGGTTGGTTTGAGACAGAATATCTTTGTTGTTTGCCACTGAGTAACCCAGAAGCCGGCCCAGGAGCTTCCAGGGATTTTCTTCCCCAACCTCACCATAGAGACACTGGGATTGCAGCCATGGGATCTGGGGATTTGAACTCAGGTCCTCGTGCTTGCCTAGTAAGCCGCCTCTCCACCCCCTTGGTCTACATTTTGTTCTTTTGGCCTAACATTTTGAACCATACAAACACAGAAAATAGCCAAACAGTGCACATGTCTGTGCATGCACACATACAGGCACCTACTCACACGTGAGTACAAGCATGCACATACACATATACCTACCAGGAATAGACATGAGCTCCCTGCAGCCCCTCAAGAGAGGAGGGAAGGAAGCAGAGTGCCATATATCACTTCTTTCCAAACAAGCAATCTCCTTTTTTGCCCAGAGTGGGATGGGGGTGGTCTGCAGCCATGACTGGCCTCAGGAAGGAGCCCCTCTGGCCCATATTTCACAGACACCCCAGACAGAGCTGCTGTCAAGAGCACTGTCTAATTTCCTCCTGACTGCTGGCCCAGATCCCCCCACAAAGAAGGGCATTGTATCCCCTTCCACACCCTGGGCATCTGCTCTGCAGAGATCCGCTGGGGGACTCAGGGAGGGGATTTGGGGGGATGAAGCTCCGCATCCTGTGCCACAACCTTTAGAAGGGTCACAGACTCTTGAGTTGAAAGAGCTTGGTTCCATCTGCCCTATCCTCTCTCAGGCCTCTTAGGTACCTCTGACTAGAGCCCTGAAAGGCTTTTAAAACTAATTTAAACTAGGCCAGGTGCCTACGATCTTCTAGCAGAGATACAAGCTCCACATTCTTCTTACACCTGCAGGGAGACTCACCTATATGTCAGGACACATGCAGGGCTCTCTCCACCACTGAGGAGATCTTTTATAAGTTGATGGTCTAGGAAGAAGTATGGGGTTCTAGAGAAAAGAGGCATGGGAAGACAGTGAAGGAAGAGTGGACGGGAGATGTTAAGGACTGAGTGGCAGCTGACAAGGCTTTTGGGAAGATGCTGCTAGGCTGTGCTCTGAACCTTTACTCTCAATCCTACCAAGGGACATCACTATAGAAGCGGCCCCTCCCTAGGCTCCTCTGGGCGTAGGTCTAAGTGATATCTCTGGAAGACAGAGTGTAGGGGTTAGTGGTTTAGAGGGCCGTTAGGGGCATAGAGAATTCGTGCATGCCACAGTGGGCAGTGGGCAGAGGTTCTGGTCTGGACCACCATGACGGAAGCAGGTCTAGACCCAGCATCTTCATCACCATCCCTCCTTCCTCTCAGCAATGCTTTCACACAGTGGGGAGGGGCACACGTGGGGATCAGAGGACAACTTTGTGTAGCCAGTGCTCTCCTACCAATGGGGTTTCCCTGGACCAAACTCAGGTTGTCGACTGATGTAGCAACTGGTTTTACCTGTTGCAGTATCTCATCTGTCCTTAGCAGTGTTTTCCTGGGTGTTTTGTTTTTGAGGCAGAGTTTCACTATGTAGCCCTGGCTGGCCTAGAAATCACTATGTAGATCAGGCTATCCCTGAATTTACAGAGACGTGCTTGCCTCTGCCTTCTGAGTGCTGGGCTGAAGGTGTCCAACACAATGACCAGTGAGGTTTTGTTTTGCTTTTTATGTAAACATCTTTGTTTTTAAAACATTTTGCTCTAAATAATTTATCATTTCATTCAAGGTGTTTCAAGGAATTAGGATGTTCTGGTTCTATGGACAGAAAATTAAGCGGCAGTGGGGGCGGGAGGCTTGGTAAATTCACATAGAAAATCAACTAACCTCCCCCACTGTCCACTCTGTTTCCTGTATCTCAACAGGTGTCAGCAGTCCACTGGATACAGATCGCTGGTAGGAAAAGTTGCAGTTAGTGGTTAGCTTGGGCTTAGCATGGCCTTGGGCTTGATTCTCAGAAAAACTTCCCTCCGAAAGAAAATGAGCAAGCAAGTGGGGTGGGGTATAGGAGAGGAGAGGGTGGAGGAGAGAGAGGAGTGAAGGGGAGGGCACAGGAGGGGAGGAGGGAAGGGAGGAGAGGAGAGGACCTCACTTCCACTCAAGGCTCTCTCTGAGCCAGGTGCTGTGCTAGGTTCTACAGATGTGACCCTGCTGTCCCAGGACCAGACTGACTCTGCCTCCACTCACTGTAGCGGGACTTGACAGAGCCAACACTGGAGAAACAGACTTATGAAGTGAATAAATTGCATCCTCACACCACACAAATAAAGTACCATGTCTAAGTACCACAACTCCTGCAGATCCAGGGAGAGGGAAACTGAGGCTCAGAGAAGGTAGGTGACTTCACGAAGGCCACAGAGCAGCTCATCTGTACAGAGCCTCTGCTGTCAGGCTGGAGGCTGGTATGTGTGCATGTGTGCTTGTGTGTGTGCATACGTGTGTGTGTGTGTGTACAAGGTGGGAGCTGAGGAGGAAGGCAATAAAGAATTCAGGTTTCTCTGTCTACAGTGCAGAATATGAAAGGAAAATAACTAAAGCTGGCTCACTCCCCCAGACAGCCACAGGCTCAGACGCAGTCCTGCAGCTCTCCAGCCAGGTGCACTGGGTGCTTTAGACAGGATTTGTGTTCCTGGAAAACTGGGTTTAAATCACCTTTAAGAGCACAAAGAAAACCATCCCTTTAACTACCAGGGGACCTGCAATGTGATCCAGGAAGCCTTCAGAAAAAGTGGGTTTGCTTCCCTCAAATGTGACATCTGTTGGGTGGTAGAAGCCAACGCTGGCCAAGAAGAGCTCAGACTCCATGGTGGGTGCCCCTCTCAGTCACAGCTCAGTCTTCGCCTTCCTGGTCATGCTGGAGTTAAGCCCAGCCATGAGCCCCAGCTCTGGGGACAGCCTGGAATCCTGAGCCAGCAGCTCCAGTTAGGAAATTAATAAAGACAAGCTCTCGCAGCCAGAACGATGGTGAGAGACGAGTTAGGTCATGTCTCTCTGCTCAATCGGATATGACTCCCAACCCTGATGTCACCTTTAAGTTATTAAGCATCACCCTTCCAGACATGTGGAAATGGTTGACAAGCCTCTTATCAGGCACACCCCTGAGGCTTGCTGGTGGCAGGGGTCAGGCCCTGGAGGCTGATTCTTTGCCAACCATTGGTCAAAGGCAAAAGGAAGTCTTGTCCTAATTTCAGACAGGGTGGGGGAGGTGAGCAACTGATTGGCAGAGAATATTGGTCCCATGACTACAGCCAAGAGAGAGTTCTCTGGGTCTATAGAATCGGGGTGGTGTCCCTTCTCCAAAGGCATGACCTTCCAGATTTGTGATCTCTGAAAGTCTGGGTTGTGTCTCATTATCAAACTGACCTTTGGATCAGAGTTTCTGCTAAGTGATCTATTTATCTTGGAGCCAAAAAGCAAGGGAATACTACTAACTCCACAGTTTGTTCTTCCATTCAGATGTCCAGCCACTTATCTAACCATCTGTCCATCCATTCCCCTGTCTGTCCATCTTTCTATCCATCCATTGGTTTATCCATCCATCTGTCCCTCTGTCCATCTTTCCATCTGTCCATTCATATACAGTTTGTCCATCTATCAGTCTACCCATCCACCGTCATCTCTTTGTTTATACATCTGTTCATCTGTTTGTCTATCCATCCATTCAATTACTGTACATTGATGCAGTATATTTCAGGCACCACATTAGTAGCTAGGAACAAAATAGTCAGAGAAATATATTCCCCCCAAATAGAAGAATGATAAATTGGGATAGTGACCATAAATGTGCAGACTCAAGACGGGAAGGCAGAGATAAAGAGCAGCTGTGGACGGCACAGCAGCATTAGAGCAGGGTCATAAAAATATGAATAGGTTCAGGGTTTGTGGGAAATGGATTTGAGATGCGGCATCCAGTGAGCAAAGGAACATGTGAGGTGGCCCAGAGAGAACACAATGACCCTCACCTCACTCGTGACTGGGCGGGAGGGCTTAGCTGGCACAGGCTCCTCTGCATAGCTGGAGAACACATGGCCTTTAATGGACAAGGTTTCTATATAAAAGTAGAGATCCAAGCCACGCACCAGGGCTTCTCTTGATTGTCAGCTTGCTGGGATCTGGAATTGTCTAGGGAGCAAGGGGCATATCTGTAAGTGAGTTTCCAAAGACAACTGACTGAGATGACGTGACCCACCCTGAAAGTGGGCAGCACCCTTCAATGGACAGACCAGCTATAAAGAGGCAGGGAGGGGGGCGTGTTGTCTGGATGATGTGTCTATTGCTGCTGCTGCCACTGCAGCCATCACTGCCACCGCACCGCCACTGCCACCATCACCACCATTCTCCACTGACATCAGTTAAGTCTTCCTACTCCTCCTCCTTCCCTCCCCCTCCTCCTCCCTGTCCTCCTCTCTCTCCTCCTCCTCCAAGACAAGGTTTCTCTGTGCAGCCCTGGCTGTCCTGGAACTCATTCCATAGACCAGGCTGGCCTCCAATTCAGAGATCCCCCTGCCTCTGCCTCCCAGATTCTGGGATTAAAGGGGTGTGCCACAACCACCTGGCATCAGTTTAGTCACATGGACTGAATGAGCCTTGTGAACCTGCAGTGCAAGACTAGGACTCTTGTGAATTGGGTAACTATGAAGTTCTCAGCCTCTCCGGCATACAGAGGCCATAGCTAGACTACTCACAGCCCCTGTCATGTTACTCAGTCTAGTAAATCTGACTCCTCTCTCTCTCTCTCTCTCTCTCTCTCTCTCTCTCTCTCTCTCTCTCTCTCTCTCCTCTTTCTCTTTTCCTCTCTCTCTTCCCCCTCTTTCTCTCCGAGGCAGGGTCTCAAGTAGCCCAGCTAGCCTCAAACTCTAGATGTAGCTAAGGCTAGCTTTGAACTCCTGATCCTCCTGCCTCAGCCTCCCAGTGCTGAGATTACAGGCAAACACCACCATACCCATCTAGTTTTTCCAACCTGAAGAGCAGCTGCCCCCAGCTACAGTTTTCCCTGCACCAAGCAGCAATCAAATGCTGGAAAGGGGGTGTGCAAAAGAAAGCGGTGATCACTTGTGTGAGGTGGTGAACAGTTGTGTGAGGTGGTGAACACTTGTGTGAGGTGTGTGCAAGGCTTATTTCACTGTTGGCTCAATAGACTTACACACTGTGGGAGTTTTTTGAGGAATCATAACTTTGTAATGAATATTGCTGGCTAATGTCAGGCATTGTCCTCCAACTGAAAAGTAGTTGGGCCACCTTTACACAAGTAAAATCTAATTATGTTTGTTTATTCATTTGTGTGTGTGTATGTGTGTACGCATGAGCCATGGTGTACATATAAGGGTCAGAGGACAACTTGAAGGAGTAAGCTGTCCCTTTCCAACATATGGGTCTTGGGGACCAAATTTAGGTTGTCAGGCTTGGTGACAAGGGCTTCTACTCAGTCACCAAGCCATATTGCCAGTCCCATTTCAATTCAATTTTTAATTCTTCTGTTGGTATCTGTCGGTATGTTCATGTGCACATGTGTGGGTGCACATGCATATTTTACGTGTATGGGTGTTTTGCCTGTAAGTACATATGTGCACCACAGGTGTGTACAGAATTCAAGGAGGCCAGTGGAGCAGAGAAGGTTGTCAGATCCTGGGAATTGAACCAGGGTCCTCTGGAAGAGCAGTCAGTATTTTTTTGTTTTTGTTTGCTTTAAGATTTATTTATTTTATTTATATGAGTACACTGTCACTGTCTTCAGACACACCAGAAGAAGGCATCAGATCCCATTACAGATGGTTGTGAGCCACCATGTGGTTGCTGGGAATTGAACTCAGGACCTCTGGAAGAGCAGTCAGTGCTCTTAACTGCTGAGCCATCTCTCCAGTCCCTGATCAGTCAGTGTTCTTCACACATGTGCACGCGCACGCACACACACACACACACACACACACACACACAGAGAGAGAGAGAGAGAGAGAGAGAGAGAGAGAGAGAGAGAGAGAGAGAGACTTTTGTAACAAAGTCTCTCACTAACCAGAAACTCACTAACTTATGCTAGTACTTTATCAGTTGAGCTCCCTCCCCAGTCCCAAGTTTTAAAAATTACATTTATTTACTCAGAGAGAGAGAGAGAGAGAGAGAGAGAGAGAGAGAGAGAGAGACAGAGAGAGGGAGAGAAAGGGAGAGGGGGAGAGAGGGGGAGAGAAAGAGAGAGAGGGAGAAAGGGAATACATATGCACATCTGGGTGTATGCCCACAGACAGCACAAGAGGATGTCAGATCCCCTGGTGCTGGAGTTACAGGCAGTTGTGCACTCACTGATGTCCGTGCTGGGAGCATCCTAGCCACTGAGCCATCTCTCCAGCCTGGTACCCACCTCGTGAAGCACCTGTGGGAGGGCACTTTGGTCTAGGTGACTTCTCTCCTCTCTCCCTTTCCTTCATTGTCTGGGTAATCATTAGATGAGAGTCAGTGTTACACACGAGAGCCATCACTCTGAATTCTATAAAGGAAAAGGCTGGAACCTGCGGTTTTTTGTTGATTTATTTCTCTGAGAGTTTTCTTACAAAGTGAATTGACCTTGTACAATTAGCTTGATGTAATCTTAGGGAAAAAAAACATATGAAGTATGTTTTAGGGGAAAACTGATACATGCTCTAACTTGCCATTTCATTTGACAATCATTTTCCACAGCTTTTGTCTTGATAGGGTGGGGTGGGGAGGGGAACTGGGGTTATTTTTAAACACTCACAATCAAATCTCCATGCAAGAAATTCAAATACTTGCTGACCCTCCTTCTGCAACATCAGTAGGACCTGGGAGAACCACCATCTCATACTGAGGCACAGGGGTCTCTTCCAAGGACACTGTTGCCCGAGGCTGTTTGCCCACCAGGTCTCACGGCAGCATCCTCAGAAGCTGGGTCTGAGATCTGAATTGCACATGTGTGTGAGCCTGGGAGTTCTTCCCACCAAACTGCTTTTGGGGAACATGCAGGATAGGCCCAAATGCATCCCACAGAGGAAGATGGAGAAAGATGGACTGTTGTGCTGTGCTCATCTGCAGACAGAGTTTTTGGAGAGCACAGGATGCTGCAGCCTGAGAACTTTCTGTTCCCGAGGTCCACGTGTCTAGGTCCTCATCCATCAGCTATTGTGACACAGGAGCCACTTTCTAGCCTTTGGCTCAACAGTGTGAACATCTGGAGAGGGTTTTGCTTTCACAAGTCACCAGCTGGTACCAAGGAGTGGATTCTGCGCAGGCCAGATGGGGCCAGACCCAGAGGAGACCTTGATGTAGGAGGGGGTGGTAGGTGTGGGTAGCAGCCAAGAGACCCAGAAAAGAGGGTCCCAGGTTCTGTTTCTAGAGTTTACCAGTCCACTGGGTCCTGTAGAGTTCAAGAGAGCGAGGAATTGAAGGTCTGGGAAGAGGCTGCTGAGACAGGGTGATGCTGGGCTAAACCTTCTGGGGAATTCAAGGCTCCCACATACTGGGCAACTTCACATCTAAGTCAACACAAGGTGTGCACAGCCTGCCCTGTTTGGGTTCAGAAGACGTGAGGGTGGGACTGGGTGGTGGAGTTGGAAAGGGAGTTCATTCAGTCTTTCTTGGTTTTGGTCTTTGGAGCATGTCACTCTGAACTTGGAGAAGCTGCAGAGTCCCCGTCCTCTGGGTCCTGCTCCTGTGGGGACACAGGCTGACCCCCCTTCACACGCTTCCACTTCATTCTCCGGTTCTGGAACCACACTTTGACCTGAGGGAGGAAGCAAAGGAATCAAGTCTCTCTAGGGCCAGGGTCACCTCTCACTGTGTTGCTCAAGATCTGGAACCCTCACTTATTGATCCCCCAAGGATCCAGGGAGTGAGAGGGGTGGGAGACCACACAGCCTGCACTGAGGCCTGCCTGTGTCTCCAGATGTGGGCAGAGGTGGAAAGTCTCTGACATCACTCTGTGTTGCTTGCTCTCCCACCCCCTTTTACATGCCCTGTCTCCTCCTTGACAACAGGCCTCCAGTCTCCCAGGCTCTACTCCCCAAAGGCCCGAGAACAGATCACCACCAGCCTCATGCTTCTTCGCACTAATAAAGCACCTTCTAGTTTCTCTGGATCTGAAGCTGACCATCATTATCACATGACGTTAGGATTATGATCCTATTACAAAGATGGAAACCGCCGGGCGGTGGTGGCGCACGCCTTTAATCCCAGCACTTGGGAGGCAGAGGCAGGCGGATTTCTGAGTTCGAGGCCAGCCTGGTCTACCGAGCAAGTTCCAGGACAGCCCGGACTACACAGAGAAACCCTGTCTCAAAAAAAACCAAAAAAAAAAAAAAAAAAAAAAAAAAAACAAAAAACAAAAAACAAAAAAAAAACAAAGATGGAACCCCAGACATCACAGGGACCAGGACGTGGCAGAGGCAAGATTTGAATCTTAGTCATCACTGAGTACTTTAGCAATTGAAGACTGCTATTGATTGTATTTATTACCGCTGTTATGTCACACAAAAGCAGGTGTTGTGCTTCAAGGAAATGTCCCAGTGCCAGGGACCTTTACCCCAGTGCCCTAGGACCCATTCCCATCTCTATGTCACCTGAGAACTTTCTTTCTTCCAATGAATATTCTCATTCCCTCTCATTATTACTTCAGAACTGTTCCCTGGAATCTAGATTTTTATTTTAGCTTTTTGTTTGTTTTTAATAGGATCTCGTGTAGCCCAGGCTGGCCTTGAACTCACTATGTAGCCAAGGATGCTCTTGAACTGATCTTTTGACCTCAGGCTCCCAGTGTGCTGGGAGCATCACAACATCGGGTTTGCAGAATCTCCATTTAAACAATTGCCTAGGTGAATCCGAGGTAAGTGCTGATTCAAATTTGAGGGAAATCAGATCACAGATGTTCCTGTTCTTGCTCCCAGGAGAAGTACCTGGGGGAACCTTTGAAAAACTGGGTTGTACAAGCGCCATCCCAGATCAATGACAGAGTCTCCATCAGTGGAACTCTGATAATTCTCCCTGGGGTGGTTGATTGTTAGGTGCAGCTGTGGCTGGGTAGAGGGAATGGAGGAGGTCCTGGCAAGGGTGACTGGGAAGGGAGGTGAGCAGACAGCATCACCCAGGCCCACCTGCCGCTCTGAGAGGTCCAGGTTGACCGCAATCTCGTATCTGCGGAGCCGCGTCAGGTAGTTGTGGTGGGCAAACTCTGCCTCTAGCTCCCGTAGCTGCTCCTTGGTGAAGGCTGTCCTCTCCTTCCGGGCCTTGCTGCTGCCTTCTGGCCTTCCTCCTCCGTTCTCCTGGTTGTCTGTGAAAAGAAGGCCCCAAATGGGGGAGACACAGTGAGCTCATCACATGAGGAGACATGAGGGGGCTCATTCTCTTCCATTCATTAGTTTGTAAACTGGGCAGTATTTCCTGGTCTGTCTCATTTTTAAAGTACGCTGAGAAGTGATCTCAGCGTACATCTCTCATTCCTTCTGGCATCTTGTCCCTAAGATGGTCAAGAAATATTTTTATTCCCAGTCTTGTGTGATGTGCTTGCTTCTGCTCCCCTCACCAGATGTTCCCCTCCCAAGGCAGGTGGAGCTCTGCTTGGCTGTTTAAAGTGTGTAGCCCCAGCCTGACTCCAGGAAGGCCTCAGTAGCCTGCAGCTTGAGGGTCCCCACACTCCAAGACAAACAAAGTTCCTAGGAAGGGAGGCATGGCTGAGGGCACCCTCCAGCCTTGCCAGGGTATTTTGGGTATTTTGGTATTCTGGCCCTGGGGCCTGTGCCTGGTCTGGTAAAGGCATTCAGCAGTGAGACCAGGAAAGAGGGAGAGCTGCCAGTGTGAGCTTCAGCTGAAAACTTATGTGAAGTAGAACTCACTGTTGAGTCACAAACTCACAGGAGAAAGATGGAAACTCAACAACCTGTGTGTGTGAATGTGGGTGTGGGTGTGTGCGCACATGTGTGCACATGTATGTGTGTACATTATGTATGTGTGTGTGCACATGTGTGTGCATATATATATGTGTGTACATTATGTATGTGTGTGCGTGTGTGTGTGTATGCATATGTATGTGTGTGTACATTGTGTGTGTGTATGTGCATGTGTGTGTGGCAGCCAGATGTCAACATTGGCTGTCTTTCTGTATCACCCTCTAACTTAGGCTTTAAATTTATTTTTTACTTATTTAGGGGGAGAGGGCTCAGAAGACAGCTTCTGGGAGTTGGTTCTTTCCATTCACTGTGAGGTTCCAGAGACTGGACTCAGCGTGTTAGGCTCTTCAGTAAGAGTCTTTACCCACGGAGCGCTTTCAGTGGCTCCTCTACCTTAGTTTTTGAGACCAGGTCCTTCACTGAACCTGGAGCTGGCTGGTTTGGCTAGACTGGTTGACCAGTATGCCCAGGGGTCCTCCTGTCTCTGCTTGCTCATTCCTAGGATTACAGGCATTTACCGCCATGTTCAGATTTTTTTAAAAATAAACCATGGGTGTTGGGGCTTGAGCTCAAGGCCTCATGCGTGTGTGACAGGCTCTTTATCAGCAGAAGCACTGCAGCCCCGGTTGCTCTGAAGCCTGTTTTGACAAGCCCTCCTGATGATCATTCTGGATCATTCTGGTCAAGTTTGTATACTACTGTTTTAAGATCAGATTTCTGGACTGTCTCCTGGACGCCCGCAGGACCACATGATGGGAGAGCTGGACACACACACTGAAGTCAGCCCCAGGAGACCAAATCTGGAGAATCTTCTGGAACCCTGAGGACCGGGCTTCTGTTAGACATAGGGGCTCAGTCCTAACCCACGACAGGGCCAGGAAACAGTGTCTATACCTGCATTTACTCCCTCCTTGCCACAGCAGTCTAACCAAGTGGTTTCAGCAGTGACCATGTTTTACAGACCCAAACTCCAAGCACAGAGTTCACCTAACCGCTAAGTGGTGGAGGCAGGACTCAGACCCAGGCGGTTTTATTCACACTGTTCAATACGAGAGCTCTTTGGAGAGTTCATGAACTGTGAAATCTGGTGTTGATAGAAGGGGCTGTATCTTGGATGAAGAGCAGGCAGCTGTGCCTCTCCCTTAGCAGCAGTAGTGAGGAGAGGTCACAGGCAGGAGACTAACACACTTGTATAATTAACAAAATTGGATAGCCAACTGTCACAGGAACCTTTCCTGCCTGGGGGTGGGGGGGTAACATGGTCCTTTCTCTTTCTTCCTTCTTGTTAATCTTGAAGACCTTGGGTGGGGGAATATGCTTTCTGTGAGTTGCGTGTACCCTGTCTACTTTCGTTCCCTAAGGAGAATTGGCCCACACATAGCTAAGGCCGTTGGTCCTCAGAGGCCTGGAGTCTAAGCCACCTACATACAGGGTGGATGGAAGAATACAGACCGGCATGGATCGGCAAGGGAAACCACTCACACCCTTAGCTGTGAAGCCACTTGTGGCGATGGCTGGGGACCCCACCTTAACCCCAAGATCCAGTTTGCAACTCTGGTGCTGACTGCTTCCCTTTCCCAAGAAACAGTTTGTATTTCAGTTTCTTTAGCTGTCATCCTGACATCTGGCTGCCAGGGAAGGGAAGAAGGGCTCAGGGAGGTGGCTGGAAGGCACAGCGAGTGGGGTGGGTGAGGGAGCTTGCGGCTCAACTCCCAATGGGTCCGGTGGTGGACGTCCCACCCCCTCGCAGGCCAGAAGAGGGAACCAGCCACTGGCTCTTTGCTCAGTGGACCCTGGCTCCTGGCTAGAGAAGGCGGGCCCAGACCTCGCCCCGATTATAAAATCTCAGCGGTCACCGGGCTTCCTGGCCTCAGCGGCTGGGATGTGCTCCGGGGAGGCCTTCGCATCCGCTGCGTGACCGACCCTCCCGGGCCTGCCGCCAGCAGGGTTAGCGGCGCTGGCAGCCACCAAGGCCGGAGGACTCCTGGAGGACTCGCCCGGAGACTGCACGTCCTTCCCATCCAGCCCACGCTCAGGGTATCCACAAACTCCTGTCTCACGGGGCCCAGGGTGCTTCCCAGCCCTCTCCTTGTCACAGCTGTGGGAGTGAATAGGCTGGAAACTCACACTGCAGATTCAATCCCGACTCTCTTCTTTTCCATGAAATCTGAGTAAATAAACCACCTCCTTCCAAAGCTAATTTTTTTTTTTTTTTTTTTTTTTTTTTTAAAGACAGAATTTGATGCCTTTTGGGCTGGCCTCAGGCTTGATAGGTAATGGAAGATAGCCTGAACTATTCGTCTTCCTGCCTCCACTTTCCGAGTATGCTGGATCTTCAGCCCATGCACCACCCAGCCTGGCTTTCCAAGGCTCATCTCAAAGCACAACACCAGAGCCATGGTCTCCATGATTTCGGGAAGACCTGGATAAGCCAATGTGTGTGGGAGTACTCTTAAAACCTAAAATAGGGGCAGATATCAAGATATTAATTGTTTTAGTATTTCCATTCCATCAAATGCCATCGAAAAAAAAAAAAACCCGAGATGGTGTTAATAACGGCTGGCTTTTTCTCTTTTATTCTTTCTTAAAGACAGGGTCAATTTCTACTGCCCACACTTGCCTTATGCTCTGCTTACTTCAGCCCTGTCCTTGCTTTCATTACACGTTCACCACGCTCCAGCTAACAGCTGGCCCACTCTCTGAAATCAGATGTATCCACTTCCCCAGCCCTCATTGAAACCACACCGCCCAGTGGCTACTCTGTTTTCTGGTTGTGTGGATTAGCCTGGATCCTTCAGTTAAGGCTTTCCCTTGGGTTGTGACCACTTTTCAGTACCTGGCAGATAGGTAGGTAGTATTTGTTAAACTATTCCTGGATGTGCCTAGGTATCTAAGTAGAAGAAGGTGTCTAAGTATCTAGGTGTCTAAGTAGAAGAAGAGAGATTTGAATCTGGACCCACCTGACAAAAGCCAAGGTTCTTAACCTTGATGACAGACTCTCCACCTCTGGGTTGGATGCCCTGTCTGAGGGCCTGGAATTGGAACACAGCCTGTCTCCATCTCTAGGGTTTCTCATCATGGGGTGAATACACGTCCCCACCTCGGGTTTCCATCCACATCCTCCTTCCTCTTCTCCCAGGCCTACCTTGTATGCACAGCCGCCCCACCATATTCCACAGAACAACTCCCAATGCCCCTGAGTCCTGAATGTAACCTTCCTAGAAAGAAGAGCTGGGGGGGGGGGATTCCTTTGCCGCGACTGTGGACCGATTGCTTGGGCCCTGCCATGGAGATAGGCCTCTTCTGGGTCCCACTGTCCTGATTTGGGTTCTGACATCTCAGTACCGCACTCATCCCACCATGAGGACCCTTGTGTCCACCATCAGATTCCCAGAGGGAGATAAACTCTTGTCCTGAATGGTGAGATGGCCAGGAGTATGAGGAGGAGGTAGGAAGTTGAGGCAGGAGAAAGAGCCTGTAACATTTTATCAAGACTTGTGAGGACTCCAGGCTCCTCCAGTCTGAGATGTACAATTTACAGGCTCAGACTGACAGTTCATATGCACAGTGCTGCATCTAAGCATCCTGACAATAGAGTACATCTTTAAATTAAAAAAAAAAGTTATAAATGTGGGTTTGCATGTATGTTTGTGCACCATTTGTGTGCCCAGGGGCCCACAGAGGCCAGAACTGAGCAGGAGATTCCCTGGAACTGGAATGCCAGCTAGGAAACAAAACCGGGTCCTTTGGAGGAGCAGCCAGCACTCTTAACCTCTCATCCACCTCCTCAGCTCCAACAGTTTATCTTCGTTGAGAGCCTGCCCTTCCCTCTCTGCATCACAGACTCCTGTGTGTGGAATAATAGGATTGGATGGGATTCTCATTCCCATGAAGAACTGATGTCGGGTTCTCTCCCAGCACTCTCCTCGGCTTCCCCTGATCCTTTTGCTTTTCCTCACTGGGCCTGGGGAACTGGAGGCCCTTTCCCTTGTTCAGGTGTCTCGCTCCCCTAAGTCACTGTTTTATCCCAAAGCTCCCTCTCATCTTTCCACAGCCTTCAGCCCAAAGACCAGAAATGCGCCAGGGAGTGGATCTCCTGCATGCAGAGCCTCTGTGTCTGGCTCAAGGAAAGAAGAAGGAAGGGGAGAGGAGAGGGAAGGGGAGGAGGGAGGGGAGGGAAGGGGCGAGGGGAGGGGAGAAGGAAGAACAGGGAAGGGGAAGGGGAGGGGGAAGAGAAAGGGGGAGGGAGGGGGAAGAGGGAGGGGAGAAGAGATGGGGTAGAATGTAGGGGAGGGAGGAGGAGGGGAGGGAGGGGGAGGTGTATTGGCAGAGGCATCTGAAAACCCACTGGACAGCCTGGGCTTTGGCTCCTGCCCGGTCCTGGCCTTAGAGAGGAGCTTTTCTGACCTCACATGAGGCTTCCTGCAGCTCCCCAAGTCCTCATTGCACTTTCCTCATTTGCAAAACAAGAAAAGCTACAGCTACCATAAGCCTAAGGCTGCTCAGAGGGAAAAATAAAACAAAACAAAACCCCAGACATTGATGACTGTTAATCCCTTAGATGGTGCTTGGCGCACAGTTGAGCCTGTCTGCAAGAACAGCCTGTTGGATGTGATGTCTGAAAGACGATTTGACAGACTTAGAGAAGGTGATCAGAGGGTACCACATCCCCAGATCTGTGTGCAAAGGATGCATGCCTGCCTGCCTGCCCACCTGCTCACCTGCCCTCCTGCCTTCCCTCCCTCCTTTCCTTCCTTTCGCCATTCTTTCTCCCCCAACAGGGGACCGGCTGTCCCAGAACTCACTTCGTATTTCCAACTGTCCTTACATCTACACTGAACCTTCTCCCTTGGCTTCCCAAGAACAGGGATTACAGGCGCGAGCTAAGGATGTCTTTGAAGCACCTCTTTCCCATATCCATTTCTGTTTGATAGGTCAACAGTCGTGGTCACCATCAGCTGCTATTGCTGTTGCCTCCGTGGGAAGCATGCTCCCAGGGACTGTGATGGAGTAACCGTCCACTGTGCAGGACTGTGGAGGGAGGAGACGCTGCTGACTTCCTCTGTGGTTAGTGAGGAGCTGCCCACCCTCTGTCCTGCACAGCACAAGGGGACACTCCATATTGCCCAGAGAAATGCAAACAGGATGTATGTGTGATTGTGGTTCCCACCATGAGCTTTTACATCAGCCCAGGGAAAATCCTTTCAGAAGTAGCTGCCAGACTTGGCGGGGGTTTCCTAAGGTCAGCAGACAGCCTTATCAGGGCCACTGAGAGGGTCAGACAGACTCGGTGGAACTCGCCTCTGTTCCCCATTTCTCATAACTTCTGACTGACCAGGCAGACCCCATGTTCTATGTACAAATAGCATTTTGCAATGGATAAGTGATGTCCGCTCTCAGGCAGAGGCTTTGTTGGGTTTTCATATTGACCACTGGATCACAGAACGGTAGAGCTGCAAGAAAAAGGGACTCAGGAATGATTTTATGTCACTTGGCGATTTCCCAGATGAGCAGAGTGACAGCTGGGGATTTGCCTTTGGACATACAGCAAGTTAGTGGAAGAGCCAAGCTCAGGACTCAGGTGTCCTTGATACAGAGATCAGTCAGCTTCCTGTTCTTATTGGTAGCGCAGTGGTTAGAACCCAGGGCTCACATATGCTAGGCAAGTGTTTTCCCACTGAGTCACACTCCAGCCTCTCTCCTGTTAGTTATTCTGTAAGGCAGGAAAGGCACACACGAGCCCATTGAACAGATAAAGAGATTAAGACCCAGAGTTAGATTAAGACAGAGCCATCTGTTACACCGCCCCCAGGGAATGGTGAGCATAGAGGCTGTACTCTAGGTGCTCTGGAGACAATATGTGGGTCAGGGTCTAGGTCTGTCTCACTGGGACTTGCCAGGGAGGAGAGAGGAAGGGTCTGTTTGAGGTAAAACCTTGGCAAACCCTCTGAAGAAGGATTCTGTGGTTTCCTGAGCGGACTTGAAGCAGATATTTTGCTACACTCCAGCTCTGGTGCCTTCATGGAGAAGGAACATGAACAGTTCCCTGAGACAGGGAGGAAACCAAAAGAGGCAGTGAGAAGCTAGTTGGTTGTTCACATCTGGGTCCTTCATGGCTTCCTGAGCTCAGCTTGACCTTTCTACCAGGTGCTACACCATCCCAATGTCCAGCCCCCATCATGTCCCTGCAGGTGCATGAAGAGACAGGAAGCCCAGTGGTTGGGCCCGGGAATTTACAGCAGGGACAGGATAGCAGGTCCTTCTGGAATGGGAATGGCTGGTGCCAGGGTAGTCTTCACCAAGAGTCCCTGCTGGGGTGGAGTACTAAGTGTGTATGTGTGTGCACATGTGTGTATGTGTGTGTGCACATGTGTGTGTGTGTGTATGTATGTGCGTATGTGTCCACCCCACCCCACCCACGTGTGTGTTTTTAGAGAGCAGACCCAGATGAGTGTTTTACCACTGAGTTACATCCCCAGCCCGGGAACAGCAGCGTTTGAGATAACTAGGAAGGCATGGGCAGTGCTGGGCTTCATGTTTTTACATTTTAGAAGTCTTCATTTGCTGTCACCAAAGGAAGTGTGGGCTTTGAGACCAAGGGCCACTGCCTACACAGTTCCTCTACACTGAGAACAAAGAAGACAGGAAAATACCACGCAACAGTCGAGGATGGGGTGTGTCCAGGCCAGAGGCACAGAGATGGATAAGAAGGGCCAGTGTGTGGAGGGGGGCAAAGAGGAAACCTAGGGTAAGGGGCTACCTACCTCTGGGCTTTAGACCTGCTTCTAAATCAGACACACCTCTCTGCACCCAGGTGTCCCTGATTTATTCAAGCCAGAATGACAGGCCCGTGGGTAGGCAGCTCCTGAGCCTTACTCTGCCAAAACAGCAGGCAGCCCTAGGATAGCCCTTTGACTAGCCTTCTCCAAGCTTCTAGGCTCTTTAGATCTTCTCATCTGAGACACTCAGCAGTATCTGCTGCCTCAGCAGAAACCCACTCTTTCTAGAGCTTTGCAGGTATGACAAGAGTCTGAGCAGGTACAGGATTTGCACTCAAGCCTCTGAGTTCAGACAAAGTTGAGGCCAAAGGGCCTGTCTGGACCCCAGTCTGCCTTTCAGAGGAGGACCAGTGGCAGCAATCATAACTAAGAGGCAAGGGACACCCAGAGGGACCCTGGCAATAGATAGAGCTGCTTCTTCCTCCCACACTGGCTGCTTAGGGCCCCAAGGCTTCTTTCCTGCTGAAGGTTCTGGGTTTGAGATAGAATAAGACACTGTGTGCACAATATTGTTAGAAACATCCACGCTACACAGAACAACCATAGCAAATTTACCCCCATCAGAACCCAACATTTCAGACCTTAAATCAATCTTAAATCCTTAAGAAAATAGAATGTCAAAGGACTCCAAATAGCCAAGCTAATCTTCAGAAGGAAACAAAACTGGGAGTGTTGGGCTTCCTGATTTCAAAACATATTATAAAGCTATGAAAATCAACTGAAATAAAGACAGATGAGTGAGCCAAAGAGGCCAGATGTTAATCATCAATAGGTGGCCAAGGCTACACAACAGGAAATGGACAACTCTACAACAAATAGTGCTGGGGAGGGTGTACACACACACACACACACACACAGAGACACACACCACACCACACAAATGGTGCCGAGTCCTTACCTAGAGTGCCAAATCCTTTCCTCACACCAAATAAAAATGAACTATATAGGTTAACACCCAAATGTAACTCCTAGAAATATAATAGTCCCACAAGGAAGGAAGCAGAGGGCAAATCTCTATGCCTTTGGATTTGACCATGTCTTCTTTGGTGTAACCCCCAGGACATAGGCAACAAAGCAAAACTGAATGGGGGAGGGGGACAGCTCATGGGTAAAGGCACTTCTGCTCCCTGGACCCACAGGGTCAAGGAGAGAACTGACTCCAGCAAGTTGTCCTTCAGCTTCCACACGGCTTCTGTGACTCGACTATGTCCCTGTCTCCACCCCATGTACAGGTAGGGAGGTTTCCAAATGAACAAAACTAGAAAAAAAAAAAATGGATTGGCTAAGATGTGAAGGAACCGGAACCTTCGTGATGCACGATCCGGGGAACTGCAGAACGGAACTCTTGCTGTAACAAACAGTATGGAGGGTCCTCAGAAAATGAAACCTAGGGACAGGAGAGATGGCTCAACAGTTAAGAGTACTTGCTGTGTAGTCACAAGGACAGAAGTGTGGATCCCAGCCTCTAGATAACAAGGCAAGCACCCGTGGAACTCTAGGTCTGAGGGAACCAACAGCCTCTTCTGGCTGCTTTACACAGAGGCGCAGGTACACACACACATATGCACACACACACACACACACACACACACACACATACACACACACACACACATCTTTTAACTAAATATAGAATATGATCCAATAGTTACAGTTGTGGGTAAACATCTGAAATTTAAAAAGTGAGAACGAGCTCAAAGAGATTTGTGTTCACCCATTTCCCGAGGCGTTATTCACAACTGCCTGGTGACGGAAGCAGCGGCCTGACGTCTATCAGCAGATGAACAGATAAGGGAAATGTATCACAAACACACAATGGAATACGTTTCAGCCTTAAAAGGAAGAAATCCCCATCGCGTGCTACAATATCAACGAGACTTGAGGACTGACTGTTTCAGGAAGTACGGACCTGATACCAGTCCTGGCCTTGGAGTGGCATAAGCCAGTAACAAGACAACAGCTCTAGGAGTCTGTATGACAGAGATACCTATAACACCCAGGCTCTTACTGAGAGGCAGGCAGCTGCCAGGGGTTTGGGGACCTGTTCCAAAGAGAAGCTCAGTTTTGCAAGATGAAACAGTTCTGGAAATCTGTTCTCAACAGTCGATCTGTGGTTGGCTGCTGTAAAAGGCCATTTCAAATCTGTAAAGATGCCAGATTTCATGCTATGTGTTTTGAACCACGAGAAGAAGAAAGATTTTTGAAAGATCAACCACGTTAAGACATCTCAGTTAAGCCTCTATGGAGTTGCAAGCTACAGCCAGAAAATCATTTCAGGTCCTAAAACCACATTACAGTCTGAAGCTTCCCTGTTTGTTTTGAGACAGTTCTCTCTACATAGCTCAGGCTGGCCTCAGCTTTGCCACCCTCCTCTCTGCTGGAATTTGAGGTGTGCCCACCATATTCGCAAAATTGAGGCTTTCTGACAGTAGCTGTCATGGTATAATGCTGTGTACAATCGGGTTTTAAACAGGAAGAATATATGAGAAAAGTGGCTTTTGACCTGGAGGGGTCCAGGAAATTGTGGGAAAGGGAACCAGGGCAAAATGGCAAAGTCAGGGAGGAAAGAAGAAAGGCACAATGTGTGGGGAGGCCAGTAGTAAGTGTGGCTCTGTAGGAAGGGGGCAGGGGAGAGGAAGGGGGAGAGAGGAGAAAGAGGGAACAGCAAGAAGTGTGTGTCAGAAGATAGGAATAATGAAGGTTTGGGTAACTGTGCAGGGCATTGAAGATCAGACCTCAGAGAGGGCAGGGGAGACGCAGGACCAGGCGCTGAAGGAGGTTGAAAGATGCAGGGGCCGACAGGACCGCAAAGGCTCTGCTTTGCCAATTGAGGATGGGAGCGCCTGGACGCAGGGCACCCAGTGCTACTTCCCGGTAGCCGAGCTGGTCACACGTAACCTTCCCTTGAACCTCCCCCATCAGGAAGTCACAGACAAATCCCCCATTCCCATAAATTAAAGATGGTTACAGTAGTAGCCTGACAGCTTAGGGGGAAACAACAGTGGGTTCACAGCTGTCCCTGCCAGTAGGAATCTTCAACACCCCTGGCCAGGGCTGGGGGTAGGCAAAATAAAATTGCACCGCGGTCTCCTGAGACCTCTCAGGGTGGGGGAGGGGCGCGCGGTTTTTATGATCGTTTAGTGCAGAGAATCAGCTTCTGCTTCCAAGGAGAGCAAGGTGGGAGGCTGGGAACGGGAGGTGGGGCACTGGTAATGGAAAGGGATGCAGAGTCCATGGCTGGAGCCTCCCAGGCCAGTCTCTTCCCCTACTTCTCAGCACATCTCCACAGCTCCGATCGAAGTGCTAATTGATCACTACTGGATTTTAGGACCAAGAGATTGTAAAACGTTCACATATCCCACCCAGGAATTTCTGAGACACTATATCTGGAATATTCAATTCTTCTGTTCCCACAAATACAGGAATGCTAGCCTTTCTTTTCTTTTCTTTTCTTTTCTTTTCTTTTCTTTTCTTTTCTTTTCTTTTCTTTTCTTTTCTTTCTTTCTTTCTTTCTTTCTTTCTTTCTTTCTTTCTTTCTTTCTTTTATTTTCTTTTTTTGATAGGGTCTCATGTAACCCAGGTTGGCCTGGAATGCTATCAAGCAAAAAACCATCTTGAATTTCTGATTCTCCTGCCTCCACTTCCTAGGTGTTGGGATTCCAGGCATTTACTATACCATCTTATTTATGAAGTATTGAGGATTGAACCTCAGAGATTTCAGTCATGCTCTCTGCCCTCTGAGCTCCACCCCAACTCTCTCCCTAACTCCCCTCATCCTATGTTCTAGAGCAGTGGTTCTTAACTTTCCAAATGATGAGATCCTTTTGTACAGTTCCTCATGCTGTAGGGAGCCCCAACCATCAAATTATTTTCATTGCTACTACATAACTGTAACTTTGCTACTGTTATGAATCATAATGTAAATATCTTAACTTTCCTGAATGCTCTAGGTGGTAAGTGACATTGTTACAGTCCCATTTTTCAGCTGGGGAAGTAGAGGCTGCAAGAATGTAACAACGACCCCAGAATTGTCCTGATCTTGTCCCTCCATCTATCTGACAATGAAGTACAGTGGTCCAGGCTAGTCAACTTTCCTGGGCTGGCTCCTGGGGACTTGGATGAGGCACCCAGATGCCAGCAATCAAGATAACATTTAAGTACATTAAATTAATGTTAAGTAGAGACAAAAGCATCAAGAAGTTCAAGGGTAGCCTTGGCTACATAGTTTGAGACCAACCTGGGCTACTTGAAACTCTGCTTCAAACAAAATAAAGCAAAACAAAACCAAACGAAAAACAGACAAGAATAAATATTAAATATATGGGGATGTAGCTCAGTGGTAGAACCCCAGCCAGGCGTGCACCAGGCGGGACCCCTCATAGTAACCTACAGTCAACAACAGCAACAAAAAGTATTAGAGGATCTGGGGGTGACAAAAGCTCCTGGGGTAATGAGGCATTGTCGTTTAGATTTCCAGATTCTGCAGCCAGTTGTGAGCCTCCCTGGTGAGGCTCTTAGGAAGTTGACCCTCCTGCCTCCTCCTTCCTCTGCAGTTAAATTCAGACACACGATTGCACCTGGGCCATAAAGATCTCCCTACTGACCTGCCGGCCGCATGGGATGCAGGGAAAGTGAGTTCACGGGCCCACTCCTGCTGTCTGTTTCCACTGCTAAACTAGAGGAGCCCCAAGTGAGAGGACCCAGGGCCCCCACCATGCATGGGAGTCTTCCCAGGTCAGAGGCTGACTTTCTGATGAGCCATGTGCACACTCACGTCCCCAACACACTGCTATTGGCTTCTTGCCAAAAGGGAAGATTGCCCATTTGTGTTTTGCAGAGACTTGGGGTAGACTTGGGAAAGATTTCGCCTGCACCCAGCAATCTCCCAGATCCCTTCCTCATGCCCTTGGCCCTCCAGTAAGTCTACTGGAAAGCTGCTAGATGCTGCAAGATGCCATCACAGCTGGAAGAGCAAGAGAGGCAGCCACTGCCACGGAGAGAGCTGTGGTCTAGCTAGCGGGAGGGGCCAGCACCTGTTCTACCCATCCAAACGACCCACTCTGATCTCCATCTGAGTTATTCAGAATGGTTGATCTCACCTGCCTAAAGGGCTCTTCTCTTTAGCCTTGAGGATGCACTGTTTGTCATCACCACCTACTGTTACTGTATCCAGAGGGAGCTTCAAGCCTGGCCATCAAATACCACATGAGGACCATGCAGAAATCTTCTGAAGGTGTGGGGTATGGAGTTTGGGAACTAGGGGTTCATTTCACTTCTTAGAGGACCAAATCTGGTTTGTCTGATTTCCCAGACAAGAGACTTAGACACACACACCACACACACACACACACACACACACATACACACACACACACAAATAGAAAAGTTAACCTTTCATGGACTTCAAGATGCTCCTGCCTCAGTCTCCTGAGGATGGAGATTATGGTCTGGTGCCACAGTGGCCTGTTCTTTTTCACATGTGCAGAATAGAGATGCCAACAAGCCTGCAGTCCCACTTTGCAAACTTGTGGGACTCAAAAAACCCTGCTGTCTGTAACTCCCACCATTTGGAATATCCCTCCTTCATCCTCCTGTCCCCCAACTCTTCCTCCCAACTCAGACCACAGCCTGCAGGCAGCTCTCCCCTTTCTCTCAGCCAGAGCTCTCCAGAGACAAGACATCTTTCCTAGGAACTAGAGCCCAGGCAAAAGGTGAATACTCCGATACTACACTAGATGCTTAGGAAGAGAAGCCTAGAAAGTTCTCCCCTATCAATTAGTGCCCCATCCCTTCAGGCCCTCTTCTGATTAGCTGTACTCCCTAAAGAGGACTCTCCTTGCAACATGGGCTTCCCTGAGGCCCCACTATACCTTGTCAAGCTGAGCTGACACCCTAAGTCTCAGCACCACTTTTTCATGGCGATACTTCTGGGCAGTTTGCCCCAGATCCTCTTCTCACTCCCTTCCCCCACACCTCCCACTCCTGCCATAGTCCCACTCCTCTGCCTCTGGGCTCCTGATATAGGATCCTGGCTCAGGGTGGACACCCAAAGTCCCAAACCCAGCCCTAACTCCCAAGCCTCTGCCCCAGATGAATGACAAGCTCCAGCTATGGCTCTGGGAACACTCGGAGCCTACTTGAACTTGGTGTGAGTCAGAGGTAGCTTAGCTTCAGGAAGAGACCTCACTAGTGTGAAGCTATCCCTTGTACCCTCCAAATCCTTCCTGACCCCTTACGTCACTTCTCACATGCATTCTTTGCAGAGACCCAGAAACACTGGAGGAAAAAAACCCATCACCCCCAACATTCTAGAACTTCTACAGTAGATGTCTTCTCCCATGTTTGAGTTAGACAACGCTTTTTGAAGTTTACAGTAAGGGCCCCTAGGTTCAGAGAGGGCTAATGACTTGCACAGTAAAGGAACAGTGTGTTTCTCCACCACCTACCTGACTTCTCTTTCTTCCTCCTGGATGATTTCTTCTCCGTCTCATTGGCGATGTTCCCAAGTACCATGCAGTCCTCTCCCAGTCCTCCTGTGCCATCCACCAGGCCGGGGCTGCCAGCCCCCATCTCTCTGGTGCTCCCAGCTGGGCCTAGGTTGAGCCTCTGCCCGGCTTCCGAGATGGGGAAGTGCCAGTCAGGGGTCTGTGGGAAGGCAGGGTGCTGCTCCGTGAAGATTCGCTCAGTCCGGGGCAGGCTGTGTGGGGTGGCTGCCAGGCAGGAAGCAGAGAAGTCGGGGTATGCTGCTGTCGCTGGGAAGTCTGATTTTTGGTGGAAGGAAAACGGGGTTGGGGGATAATGGGACAGCCCTGAGGCGTTGCTGCCTTCCGAGTGGGATTTCGAAGGCAGCCCCAGATGGGGGCTGGGGACTGGGGGTTTCTCACGCAGCTGTTGGCCACCGGATCCATCTGCTGTCCACTGCTGCCCCAGTCCGTTCAAAGGTGTTGCACTTTTTCTATTCAGAGTTTTGTAATTAAAATAAAAAAAATTTAAACAGTAGAGGAAAATGTTGAATGGAAACTTTACCCCAGGAACTAAAACAAAAATTTTGTCTCAAGGTCCACAAACACGTGGCCAGGAACACACATGTGCGTGCCCGCACCTGTCTAGGCTTCACGGCTGCCTTCCTGCCCCCGACACACGTTGACTATTGGGGTCCCTCGTGCACGGAGTTGTTTCCTACCATGCTGAACATTTTGACTGTCCTACCTTGGACCCACCCATACTGACAAGCCCTTCCTGGGGACCCTGAGTGAATGGATGCCTGCAGAGGGCTGGACCCGTTGCTGAGACAGACTTTTAAATCCTGCGGTGGGGAGAGAGTGACAAATTTTTGGAGTGAAATGTGAGAGAGGAGAGGGAGGGGTCAGCCCACCGACACAAGGTCCCCTCCAACCAAAACCCGAGCAGGCAGCATTATCATCAGAAACCTTATACCCACATCTAATGGCATTTGCAGACGTAGACTTTTAAAGAAACATTGTCTGTTTTATTTTTTTAAGGGGGAGAGAGAGAGAGAGAGGAGAGAGAGAGAGAGAGAGAGAGAGGAGAGAGAGAGAGAGAGAGAGAGAGAGAGAGAGCGCAAAGCCACGGGTGCGCGCACGGTGCGCGCGCGCGCGCGCGCGCACAGACACACATACACACACATCCGCGGTCTTCTGAGTACCTCCCGGTAACACAATAAAGTTATTTTTATTGCCTTGTTAACAAAATTCCCCAAGTCTTGGATTTAGAAAAGCCTTCAGTTGAATCCAGAATCCACCAAAAGCCAAATTCTAGGGAGCGAGGGGGAAAGTCAGTGCAAAAGACAAATCTGGTGATTGCATTGATTTAAAGACTTTCTACCTCCCCCTGGGGAAACAAAAAAAGGGAGGGGGAATTAAAAGTAATCAATCTCTCTCTCTTCCTCTCTCTCTCTCTCTCTCTCTCCCTCCCTCTCTCTCTCTCTCTTCCTCCCTCCCTCCCTCTGTGTGTGTGTGTGTGTGTGTGTGTGTGTGTGTGAGTGTGTGTGTCTGTGTGTCTGTCTGTCTCATCTTGGCAGCCTAGTGGTGCGTGGTCTCGGGCATAAAGAAGATATACTCCAGAAAAAAAATATTTCTCTTTGTCCAAATGGCCGGCCTCACCTTCTCAGTAACAAAACAAAGCATGAGTCCCATGACGCCACCTTTAACCCACAGTGTCCATGCTAGTTAGACACACTCTTCTCTAGAGAGCCTCTGGGCAATTTGTCTCCGCAGCCAAGGCTCTGAAGTCCTTGAAGTTTCCAGGGGTCCTTCCCACCTGTTGCCTGTCTCCACCCTCAGCCTCTCTCACCTGCTTCTCTCTCTCTCAGTCCCTGGAGGCATCTTAGGAACTCTGGGCATGGAGGCAGGAACCCAGGGTCTTCCATCCCCTGAGAGTTTGTCCCAAAAGGAGTTCCCACTCGTCTTTCTAGCTTGTGTATGTGGTGTGTGACAGGGTGACCAGCCCAGGTAACATTTCGCATGGCTTGTCTACAGTCCAGTGGTTCTCAACCTTCCTAGTGCTGCGACCCTTTAATATGGTTCCTCATGTTCTGGTGACCCCCAACCATAAAATTACTTTCATTTCTACTTCATAACTGTAATTTTGCTAGTTATGAATCGCAATGCAAATACCTGTGTTTTAAAAAATGGTTTTAAGCAACCCCTGTGAAAAAGGGTGGGTATACTTCAAAGGAGTCGAGACCCACAAATTGAGAGACTCTGGTCTACACTGTACTGATACCTGGCTAGCTTCTCAGACTCTGGAGGGTTAACATCATTTCTTGGAGATTTCCACCACCAGCTCGGAGCATATGGGGCAAGGGCTTGTGAATTCTGCTGGCTAGTCCCAGACAGCGGGGGTCCAGGAGAGGAACAGCAGGTACCAGGTAAATTTAAGCCCTGTTTGCCTGGGACAGTAGTACACCTCACCTCTCTGGGCCTCACTTGATTTAGCCCCACACCCACAGTGCAGCCCCCACCCCCATCCACTGCCAGGTCCTCAGCGACAAACTCTGTTCTAATTATCTGGACATCTCTCAGCGCTTGAAGCAGGGAGAAAATGAGGAAGTTTTATCAGGCTACATTATAGGTAAGGGCTTCAGGACCCAGGCAGCCTACACCGACTGTACCAGCCTACCTGCCTGAGAATTTTACTTTGTTAAGTTTATTTATTTGTAATTTGTGTGTACTTGTGTGTATGTGCGTGCGCATGCGCACATGCACACGTGTGCACAGACATGCACAGCTATCTTTCCATCGGCATGTAGATGTCTTATTCAGTTGCTTTCCACCTTATTTTATTTATTTTCGAGACAAGGTCTTGTTATGTAGCAGTTCTAGCTGTCCTGGAACTCGCTCTGTAGACCAGGCTGGCCTCGAACTGACAGAAATCCACCTGCCTCTGCCTTTATAGTGCTGAGATTTAAGGTGTGCCACCATGCCCTGCCCTCCACATTTTTGGGGGGTGCAGGGGGGAAGGTCTCCCACTGAACCGGTAGCTTTCTTTTATTTGGCTAAGTGATGGTTAGCAATTCCTTAAGACTGACTTGTCTGTCCCCATGCTAAGGCAGGGGTTACAGATGTGTTCTGCCAGCTCCCAGCCAGCTTTGCTGTGAGTGCTGGGTCCCCGTGCACATGTAGCACCTACTTTACCCACTGAGCCTCCCTCCACGCCAGAGAAAGACGTCCATTATGTAGCTAGAGCTAACCCAGAATTCACTCGTTAGCCTAGGCTGGCCTCAGATTCGATCCATTTAAGTGCTGAGATTGGAGTTGTGTAGCACTAGACTGGGTCACCTGGAACTTTGAATAAAACTATTTTTATGAAAGGCAGAGTGGGCAGAGGAGGAATGAGGCTCCCATGACTACATCTTATTAACCCGATGATGCTAAACAGAGAAGGTGTGGGCAGGAAAGTACAGAGATTTCCATAGGACCAGCCTTTGAGTCTCTGCATGATGGAAGGAGCCCACGGGAGGGGTGGGCTAAAAGGAAGATGGGGCTGTCAGCTCCTTAGGAAGCCCTTGGGGCCTGACCTGGCAAGCTGTAACCAGATCCCTGTTGGGCCATCCTTCTCACATCTGGCTCAGGGTCCCCATCCCAGGGAGGCCCCCTTGGCCCTTTGCCCTGGGAGAGGGTGGGCACCGGGTCACGGTGGGGTGGGTGGGGAGGTCAGAAAGGGCATGGGCTGGGAGCGCAGCAGGGTGCTATGTGCTGGGAACATAGGGCCTGGCACCCCAGTGCCCCAGCAGCTGCTGTCGTCTGTCAGCCCCCCTGGGGGCACCACAAGGCCGCCACCTCTACATCTTCCTGACAGGCCCCTCTTCTGAGGCCAGGAAAAAACAACAGCCCCCTCCTGCAGCAACCCATTTGTCAGTTGAAGGCTGGCCCTGCACCTTTAACCTCCTCAAAGTCAGCAGTTCCCTATCAAGGCCCTGTGGGGCCAGGAGACAAAGATGGATGGAGGTAGCTGTTTGCAGAGGAAAGCTCTTGGCTGCAGCCAAGGGGAGTGGTCCGGAAGGGAGGGGCCCCTGGCTTCTGGTGTGGCTGGAGGTAGCCCAGGGAGGAAGAGGAAAAACATAAGTTCCAAGGGCCCTGGAGGGCTTCCAGCTGGGCCACACCTGAGCCATCCTACAGAATGCTGGGAATTTCCTTCATTGCTCATGACAAACAGGCCTTCCTTGACCAGACAGGCCTGTTCCTGAGCTGGCCACCTCAACCACCTGTGTCTGGAGTTGCTAAAGGTCCAGGAAGGGGCTGGAGGTGAGCGGTCCCTACTCAGGGTGTCTATTCTTGCTGTCCTTGTGATCTGTGGTCTCTGGGAAAATCATAATTTTTTTTCTGTGGTTTTCTCAGTGGTGAAATGAAATCGATACAACTTCCTAGGGCTGTATGAGTGAGCTGATCCCTGAAGCAGGGGGAGGTCGATGGAGAAGACCAAGGCATGAGGAAGGCATAGGCCTTCTCTTTCCTTAACTATGTGGAACCCCATCTGACCAAACGATGCCCATCTTAGCCCCCAATTATTATTATTGTTGTTATTGTGATTATTAATAATATTATTGTCCCCTCTCTGTGTTTGTATGTGTGGTAATATGTGGATGGATGTGTGTGCCTATGAAAGGCAACCTCTGATGTCATTCCTGAGGATACCAGCTTGCTTTTTGAACCAGGTCCCTCACTGACCAGGAGCTCACTAGTTCAGCTAAGCTGACTGGACAACCAGCCCCAGGGATCCATTTGTCTCTACCTCCCCGGCAGCTGGATTGTGAAGACACACCGTCACACTCAGCTTTGTAAACGCGTTCTGGAATCAAACTTAATGTTTTGTGCTTGCCACTGTATGTGCTGTGCCCACGGGGCCATCTCCCCAGGCCCCAGACTCCTTCTTCTATGGCCACATAGCACATATAACACAAGCATGGTTTTGGGAATCAGGAGTGTGTGGGTTCGAATCCCAGCCCTACCAATAATAAGTGGCACTGAGCAACTCATGTGACCTTCGTTTTTTCCTTTCTGTAACATGGAATTACGTTTCTTTCTTCCCCATTGACTTGCAGAGTGAGGTCGCATATAAAAACTTAGGACAGCCTACACATGCTAGTGACATCTTGTCTTAGTCACTGTTCTGCTGCTGTGAAGAGACACCAAGACCAAGGCAACTCTGGTAAAAGAAAGCATTTAACTGGAGACTTTCTTACAGTTTCAGAAATTTAGTCCATTATCATCATGGCAGGAACCCTGGTGCTGGAGGAATAGCTGAGGAAGAGAGAGAGAGAGAGAGAGAGAGAGAGAGAGAGAGAGAGAAACTGACTGACTCTGGGTTCAGCTTGGGTTTTTGAAACCTCAAAGCCTACCTGCTGTGACACACTTCATCCAACCACACCACACCTCCCAATCCTTCTCAAGTAGTGCCTAAGTGTCTAAGCCTTCAGACAGCCTATGGGGGCTGTTCTTATTCTTAAGGACAATGCCAAATGTGAAATGCTAAAATGCCACAGGAGAGGGCATTAGTGGTGAGTAGACAGAGGCACCATCCCCACTCCCCCTTCCTCCCAGCAACCTGAGGAGCTCTCCTCACCTTTTAGGAACCTAAGCTTGGGCCATATTGAAGTCTGTGGCTTTGACACTGAGAAGACTTCCTGGACTAGCCAGTTTGTGAGGCAAAGCCTTGGATTTTATTTAAATTGTTTTGCTTTTTTTTTTTTTTTTTTTTTTTTTTTTTTTTGGAGACAGAGTTTCTCTGTATATCCCTGGCTGTCCTGGAACTCATTCTGTAGACCAGACTGGCCTTGAACTCTGCCTCCCTCCCAGGTGCTTGGCTGAGAATGTTTTAAAGGTAGGCTAAAGCACTAGGGTGAAGAAGAGAGGTGATTAGAAAGACATACTTAACAGCAGGATCCAGTGTGTGCTTCCCAGGGGAGGGTGGAGAAAGTAAGGCAGGCTCGGATGTAGGCACCTGGGGGGGGCAATTATTTGTTTTAGTCTGCCTCAATTTCTGTCTCCAAAGGCTGCTGTCTCATTGATAAGAGAGAGAGAGGAGATGACTCCAGAGTTGCCTTGGATGGAATTATCATCTGATGAGGTAAAATCCAAAGCCAATCTGGTTGGACCTGGGATTTAACACGTTTTCTCTGTAGATGGGGTTTCGGTGACATTCCTAGGGAGGGAAGGGAATGGAGAACGGCGGCGGTGAGTGTTGGGAATCCTGCCGTTCCCACTCCTCTGTTGGTGAGAGGCTCCCATGGGATTCCAGGGTGAAGAGCATCTTCCTCTCTTCTTATGCTCGCCACCCAACCTTCCCTGCCTTTGTAGCCTGCATCAACAGAACACCGTGACTGTTAGCATCCACTCCCACAGGAGAGCATGTCAATCACACAAGCCCACACCTCCTAAGCCTGCCATTCCTCCTCCACCCACCCTCCCCAGAGGTAGGGTTGCTCTGGTTGTCCTGGACCTCTCAATGGAAACTGGGCTGGCCTTGAACCCCACAGAGATCCTCTTGCCTCTGTTTCTTGAATGCTGGAATTAAAGGCAGATGCCACCAAGTCCAGTTCCTAAGCACTGTCACAAAATGGCTGGATTACATAGGGAAGGGGGCATTTGTCAGCCAGGAGAACCCTGTAAGAGGTAGGGACTGAGGAATGCTGGGAGAATCTGGTAGCCAGCTTCTTCTTTGATACGTTAATGGACACCTCAGATAGCCATTTGTCCTGCCTTTGAGACCCAACAGCCTGCATGTATGTCTGTGTACCACATATGTGCCTGGTGCCTGTAGAGGTCGGAAGGGGGCAGAGAATCCTCTGGAACTGGAGATACAGTGGTTGTGAGCCACCACGATGGTGCTTGGAACTGAATCCAGGTCCTCTGCATGAGCCACAGTTGTTCTTAACAGATGAGCCACCTCTCCAATTCCGTGTGTCTTTCTGTCTTAATCTGTCTCTGAACCTGTGCTCTTTATATCCAGTTGACTGTTCACACTCTGGTCATATTCTGAGTGCCTTGAGGAAGGGGGCAAGACTGGTATCCTCTTCCCATCTCTGTCCACTGAGAGGAGCCTTTCTGGAAGTCTTGTTCAAACCTGCCATCTTGTACCATTAACCAGACTTGTACATTTGGCCATGTAGCGTTCCAAGCTGGGGGGGGGGGGCGCAGGGAGTGGGCAGGCCAGGACCCCAACACGCCTCTCTTCTTCCCTACCAGAACCATTCTTGAGGAAAGGGGGTTATTATGAGCTACCAAATAGAATACAGAGCACCCCATTAAGAATGAGCACCCCAATAATTATGTGCAGTCATATACTTGGGACATACTTAGACTTAGGAGAGGAGAAAAAAAAAAAACTGGTTACGTGTCTGAAATTCAAGTTTAAATGAGAGCTGTTCTTTTTCTACTTAATCTTCCCATCTTCGTTAAGCCCAGACTCCTGTTTCACAGGGGAAAGGCTTTGACTCTCAAGGTAGGACATTGCACTTGGACAGAAGGTTCTAGAAGGAAACTTTTAATGGGATCATCCGGGGGTGGGGGGTTAGAGGAAAGCTGTCTCAAATGGAGAGAGTAAGGACCCTCAGAGCATCCTGGTCAGGAAACACTGAAGGTGAAGGAGCTGAGCCACTAAGCCTCAGTGGAGCCTGGGATACCAGCCACTCCCTTCAGGCCCCACTTTCCAACTCTTTCTTTCCAGGCAGCAGGGCCATTACACGGGGAGAAACAGCTAAGCAGATAGGACAGCAAGCCCGGGATTTATGTGGTGTGGGAACGGCTCCGCTTTCCCTCACTGTTTATCCAGCAGTATATTTTAAAACAGAAAGCAGCATGCGGAGAACCGCAGCTGTGAATTATGGGCTCTGGCCAGGAGGGGTCACGAGAGCACCTCTTTCAGTGTGCTGCCCATAAGACTGCCCCCTCCTGGCTCTGTCCAGGTGGGAAAGGTGGTCCTGGGCAGCGTCCTCTGAGCAAGGCCAGCATCCCTGGGTTTTGGTTAAAGCTGTAGTGGTCATTCTGTAAAGATGCCGAGAATGCACGTGAGTGCTTAGAACATCTGGAGGGAGATGGGAGAGATGGGAGATTGGAGCCTTCAACCGACTGGTGTTGCCAGCGTTGCCTTTTGAGAACACACACTGAGTTTTACCAGGTCTTTCAAAGAAGCCAAAGTGCCGGACTTTTTTTTTGGGGGGGAGGGGTGTTTCAAGACAGGGTTTCTCTGTGTAGCCCTGGCTGTCCTGGAACTCACTCTGTAGACCAGGCTGGCCTCGAACTCAGAAATCCTCCTGCCTCTGCCTTCCAAGTGTTGGGATTAAAAGCATGTGCCACCATGGCCTGGCCAGTTCCAGACTTTTAATGTAAGCAGATTACCAGGATTTTTTTTTTTTTTAAAGATTTATTTATTTTATGTATGTGAATACACTGTCACTCTCTTCAGACACACCAGAAGAGGGCATCAGATCCCATTCCAGATGGCTGGAAGCCACCATGTGGTTGCTGGGAATTGAACTCAGGACCTCTGGAGAGAGCAGTCAGTGCTCTTAACCGCTGAGCCATCTCTCCAGCCCAAGTTACCAGGATGTAACCCGGCACCCTCCCAATGTCTTCACATTTCCTTACTTGTTTGTTTATTATGTGCATGTGCATGTGTACACAAGCATTCATGCATACACACACATGCCAGGAGCACATGCATCTGTCCGTTAGAGGACAACTTTCAGGAGTCAGTTCTCTCTTTTCTCCACGTGGTCTCCAAGAACCAGACTTGGGCTGTGCCTCTTGGTACAAGTACCTGAGCTTGCAAAGCCATCTCCTCAGCCCTCAAGCTTAAATGTTGAGAGTGATTTTTAAGACACCACTTGTCAGATAAGAGGCCTCTGAGGGGCTGGGAATAGTGAGTGGGACACACCTTTAATCCAGCACTCGGGAGGCAGTAGCAGGCAGATCTCTGAGTTTAAGATCAGCCTTGTCTACATATGGAGTCCCAGGCCAGGCAGGGCTACATGGTGAGACTCTCTGTCTCAAACACACAAAACAAAACCATAAACAAACGAAGAGGCTTATGGGGCTGGCTGGGCATGGTGGCTCATGTCTATAATTTTAGTACTTAGGAAGCTGAGGTGGGAGGACTGTGAGTTGTGGGTCAGCCTGGGCTACATAGCAGAGCCTGTGTCAAACAAACAAAACAAAAGCTTGTGAGGGAAAAACCCATGAAATTATAATCCCTAGTCTTGTCTGTCTCCCTGCTTCCTGGGGCCACCCACTGATCACTGGGAAAACGGTAGGCCCAAGAACCTACCTCTGTCTCCCCATGGGCTCTCCCTTGGAGGTCTCATCAAGCAGTTCTCAGGTTCCCAAGTGACTCTCATTCACATAAATGTGACCGTCACAAACCCCAAGTAACCCACTTTGTTTCTGGAATTGACCCTGAGAAGCACAGCTGGCCAGGGTCCTCTTTTTTACTGGTAAGAACATGAAGGCTCAAGGCTCAGGCCATTTGATTATAAAGTTCCAGCCCTCAAAAGGATTGAGGCTAGGATCTTTAATTACAGACTTAGGCTGTTCTACACCCAAACCATGTTTCCCCATCAAAAGAAGCAAAGCTCCTTGGGAGGATACAGCCTGAACCAAATCAAAATTTCCAATGGGACCCGTAAATGGATGGAATACTCGGCAGACAGAATACTCTTTGTAATTTAAAGTTAGTTGAAAATCTATAGGTTATCAGTTCTTTTAAAGAGATAGAAGATATTCGATACCGGGCAAGGCTTGATGGTGCTCTCCTGGGTCTGGAGGGCTGGGTGGATGCTCTAGGCGCACTGTAAAGAGCCTGTCTGCCTTCTGTTATCATATTGCACTGGAAGGCAGCTTGCATCCATCCCTTCTGGGCTGGCTGCAAAGAGGGGAGAGAGGCAGAGAGCAGTAAGGTGCTGGCGTTTCCACATTGTCTCTGTCCACTGCAGAGTGGTGTTCTAGGAAAATCAGTAGCCTGGGAGGGCTGGAGACAGTGAATGTTAATAGCTGCTTCTGCACTCCCCATCCAAGCGTCTATAACTCAACAGCCTTGAGGCTTCCAGCATCAGAATAGCAGGAACCATAGCAGGTTGGAGATTCATTCGATCGTGGAGAAGTCTGAGGCCCAGAGAGGTTAAAGCCATGTCTAAGAGATGGGTTGTAAAAATTTGAGTTTCTAGTTTCCTGGCTTTTTTTTCTTGAAGTTCCACATGGGAGCAGAAAAAAAGATTCAGGGGGAACTTAAAGACCCACAAACCATCACACACACGATAGATATTCAGGGTTTTTGGCTACAGAGCTCAGGTCAGGTCCCAGCCTGGGGAGTGGGAGGCAAGAGGGAGCCCTTTAGTTCAGGGCAGAGAAGAGTCAGGGCAGCTGAGACCCCACGTGGGGTTTATGGTTTCATGAATGTCGGAGTGATAAAAAATGTGGTTATTTCCAGCTTGCAGCCTCCCAGAGTCTGTCTTGTTCTAATTGAAGAAATAAACAATCTACCCTAAGGCATGGTTAGCCTAGGACAGAAGCGTGTGGGATATCTGGGGGTGGGGGGGGAGGGAGGGAGAACAGCAACCTAGAAGGACTTTGTGCTGAATAGATAGTCCATGAAGGAGCCGGAGCCTGCCTTGCTTGAGCCTGGAGAGGCGGAGCATGGGTACGCAGGACAGGTCCACAGCCGTGGAGCTCCTCCTTTAACCCCATAGGTCCTGCATACAGCACACATATACAGATCACATGCCACAAAACAGGATACAGACAGGTTCAGAGCACATGCACACACACACACACACACACACACACACTCAACACACACACTGTTCTGCTGTCTTTAGTCTGGGGTTATTTCTAGTGCTGAATGTGTATATTTGTATATATATATATATATTTTTTTTTGCTCCCTCCCTTTGGTTCTGGGATCCAACCTGGGGTTTTTTTTGAGCGCTCTGTAATGATACTCTACCTCTGACCTACACTCCCAACCCTTGGTGTTCTAAGATAGTCTTACTGTGAACTTCCACTAGCCTAGAAATTGAGATCCTCCTGCCTCAGTCTCCCAGGCGTTGACATTACAGGAGTGTGGACCACTCCTTATTTTTCTTTTTAAACCACGGCGTTGGACCGACTGTCAGTTTAAACCCATAGCCTAACTCCCATTTTCGGTACTTATACAGTTAATTTTCTAGTTCTTATACCTTCAAAGCATCTCCTGCCCTAGTCAAAGGTCCTGCTCTGGGGTCGCTGTAGAAGCTATAACTTATTCCAATGAGAAGAGGAGAAACGCGCTTCCCTGTGTGCTGGAACATTTTAGCTGAACTGTGAAGCTATGAGTCCGGTGGCGCCATCTGATGGTAATCACCAGAACAACAGGTCTCGAATGAGCCCAGATTAGAGCTCATTCCCGGACTATGGAACTATTCTGATTTTAGAATGGTTCCGTCTTATGGAAGTTAGGTAGTCCTCTACTGCTCTTATGGCCTCATCACTGCTCGCACGCACAGGGCAGAAAACAGAGTGACCAGCAGAGTACTGAACCCAGCCCCTCCAGAAGAGCCTAGATGGAAGATATGCAAGACTCCAGAGAGCTAAACGGTGGTTTCCTCTCCTGCCCCACCCCTACGAGCCCATAATGTCTTCCAGTGTCAGAACTGGAAGAAAGGGTTGAATTTTCACACGCACGCACGCACGCACGCGCACACGCACACGCACGGCCTAAGAAAGCACCTGCAACAGTGCCTGGCAGACAGGTGCCTCTAATACACAAAAAGCACAAGGCATGGGTCAGAGGATGGAACCTGGTAATGAATTTGACCATCGTAAATGCTTTAATGTAACTAAAGGAGCAGGAGGTGGGCGTCAAGTGTAGTATCCGCTTATCTACCCTGGTGATGGTTTTGAGCAGCCACTGAATCAGGTTGGCCTGTGTCAACGTTATCGTGTGTGTGTGTGTGTGTGTGTGTGTGTTGTGAGTGTGTGTACTTGTGTACACACACTCTCGCACTTTGGGTGTCATCCTGTAAGAACAAAAACACCTTGGGTTTTTGTTTTGTTGTTTGTTTTTGTTTCTGTTTTTTGTTTGTTTTTATACTTTTGAGGTTTTTTTTTTTTTTTTTAAGATACGGTCTTTTTCACCGAGTCCTGGGCTCAGTGCTAAAGTTACACTGGTTGTCCAGTGATTTTAGGGTACTCTGCCTCTCCAGCAAGCCCCAGGGACCCACCTGTCTGCCTCACAGCTCTGGGATTACAGGAAGACCATCCAGGCTTTGTACCATGGGTTCCGGGGATCAGACTCAGGTCCCTGTACAGCAGTTTCCAGACTGTGTGTGTTATGCACTAAGCTTGGGGTGACTGGGTAGGGTTCTTCCACTCAGCGCAGAGCCTGACATCCGTTCATCCTTAGAGCAGCTAATGTAGCCAGTGTGGCCAGGCTGCCGGATTGCAGTCACAGAGGCAGGCTCAAAGGCTCACTATCTAGTTGTGAAGGCTAGTTTTAATATGCTTTTTTTTTTTTTTTTCAAAGAGAGACACGTCTATCCTATTTGCTGGTGGGAGGAGACAAAGCAATGATAACAGCTGATTACCCCCCTACCCCCGCATTTTTCAGATTTTACTCCCATTTGTCACACAAGCCCTGGGGAAATGTTACCCCAACTGTGTCTGGGAGTCCACAGGCACCCCCTGAGCTAATGGTCAGACACAGTTAATGAGGCATTGCCTGCCGCTCACCCTTTAAAGACTTGCTCTGTGTCTGCCTGGGGCGCGGTTTGGGGGGTACCCTGTCTGCCTGGAGAGCGGGCATTCTCAGGACTCCCAAACTGCTGCTTCTGGAGGGGTCTAAGGCATATCATTTCCCCCTAACCTATGTTACACCAGGGCTCTGCAGCCAGATCGCCCACTGAGGTGACGAGGTGGTTAAATTGTGACTTGCCAGTATCTAGAATCACCTAGCAAACAGGCCTCCCTGCACACCCGTGAGGGATTATCTAGATTTAGGTTAGCCTGGAAGACTGTGTGTAGGATTGCCTTAGTTAGGTAAATTGACGTGGAGGAGCTGTCATACCTGTGGCACCATTCTGTGGGTGGGGCCCTGGCCATCCCAGAATGCAGAAAACTGAACCCTAGGACCTATTCCTCACTAACTGGATTGGTTGTGAGCAGCTGCTTCCACCTCTCACTGCTTTAACTTCTCCATCATGGGTTGTGTCTTGAGTGGTCAGATGAATTAATCTTTCTCCTTTTCCTAACTCTAGTCAGGGTATTTTATCACAACAACAGAAAAGTAAGAGAATACAGAAACACAGAACCGGGTACCCAGCAGCGTCCTAGAAGGGGTGGAGGCAGGGCTGCAGGCGGGGCTTCTCTGAGGAGTCATCTGTAACAGAGTGACTTTGAGGACACTTTCTCAGGTCTGTGCCGGGGTCCTCAGGAACCCTACACCCCATTTTAAGCCAACTCTCCTGGTGAACCCTTCAGGCTCCCCTTTCTTAGGCCGGTTCACTTTTGCAAACATTTTTACAGTGTGCAAACTATGAAATACAGCCTGGGCCATGGATGACCAGGACATCTGTTTTCTTACAGACTTGGGTTCAAATCCTCACTGAGCCAGTTCCTGCCTGGGTAACCTTGAGAGAGTTTCTAAATGTCTCTGATCTGAGCCTTCAGGTAGACGATACTGGTACACACATGGGGCCTCTCAGTGAGGTGTCACTGTGCATAGTAGAATTTAGGTCATTGGTAGCCTTGAAGTTCACAGTCCGGAGAGAGGAAAGTGTGGGGTGTTCTCTGAAGGCTGAGATTCCAAGTCGCTTCTGAGACTGTGAGGGAAAGGGACAGGAGGCAGGACAGGCCACCTGAGGTTCTCCCAGTGTGCCTCTGGAGTACCAGCTGTATACTCCACCGTGTGGGATGTGCTTTGGGAGCCCAGCCAGCTCTTCAGGAAGAGAACAAGGTGTGGATGGGGGGCTGTTGTTCAGAGGGACCCAGTCCTTTTCTAGGCTGGCCTGCGCAGGTCTAGTGATGGAACTGGGAGGCAAGACCTGGGAGTCCCTAGAAGAAGGAAAGCACATGAACAGTGTGTGTGTGTGTGTGTGTGTGTGTGTGTGTGTGTGTGTGTGTGTGTGTGTATGTGTGTATGGATGTGTGTGTGTGTGTGTGTGTGTGTATATGTGTGTATGTGTATGGATGTGTGTGTGTGTGTGTGTGTATATAAAAGCACAGAGCACAGAAAGAACCACTAAGAGGCAGGTGACAGAATGCTAGTTCTGGGTCCCACAGTGACTTTGGCGAGAAGGGTGCTGGCATCTGCATTGGGACCTGGGCTGCCACAGTAAGGGCTGGGGGGCCACAGCCTTGGAGGAGGAGGTGGGAGGAAGACATTCTAGAGAAGTGCCCTGGGGCGGGCTGCAGTTGTAGGAGGGGAACGAACTGGACAGAGGGATCAAGATAATCAGCAGAGTCCCAGGACAGGCTACATTCTTGTAAAGCTCCCTGGGGAATTTTGCTGCAGTGGTTATGGGTTCAGTAGGTCTCTGTGAGTTACTGTCAGGAGGCCCTGCAGGTCTAGGGGCTCATAAATCCAAGCAGGAGGGCACACTCTCATCTGGGCCAGCAGCCCGGGTGGCTCAGTGTTGTCACTGCAGGGATCACTGAATCAGAGCAGTCAATCCCAGAGCAGAAGGAAGACCTGGAGACAGAGAGACCCCCTCTCTCCCCGACCTGAGGAAAGCTGTCTTGACTGGTGGGTCTCCACCATACATCTTACTGTTTTTCCTCTTTGTCCCTCTGTCTTTCTGTCTCTGTCTGTTTGTCTCATACACACACACACACACACACACACACACACACATCTGTCTTCCTTCCCTCCCTCCTTTTCCTTCTTTAATTTAGAACTCACTGTGTAGCCCAGGCTGGCCTTGAACTGATGGGAATCCTCCTGCCTCAGCGTCTAGAGGGCTAAGGTGACAGGTGGGAGCCACCTTTCTTTCTTGACACACTGTGAGAATCATCAAGATCTAGCTCGGCTGCGCATTGGCTTGGTCAAGCCCCATGTCACCTGGAGTCCCAAAGTCCTGGAAAACCCCAAACTGACATAGCCATCACCACACAGGTGACCTGAGGAACTACATAGGAGCCAACAACAGCACTCATCATAGAAGGTCAAGGTCATAAGAGTCATCTTGCTACTGATTTCCAGGGGTGGGCAAGATAGCCTGGTGCCACCTTGGAGGTGCAGGAGTAATCTGGGGGTCAAGTGGGGCCACCTGGCATGACCCAAAGGCTTATATGTTCCCTCTACTAAAGGGGACCACTATAGCAGTTGCTTCTGAGCCCCAAGCTTCTTCAAAGTCCTTCGAGGTCCTAAGGTGTCAATGAAGCTGGTCACCGCTTCCCATCTGGTCATTTCCTCCGAATTGTGGCTTTGGCAGTGGAGGGAACAGGGTAACCATTCAGCACAGGAGAGTTTTAGCAGCGTGAAGGAAGCCAAGGGAGGATGACTGCAAGCTTTGGAGACCTGGAAGGGAGGGAGGGAGCCGTCACAACGGAGGCCCCCATCTCTGCTGCACCGGAATCCCATCACAGGTAACACTTTGATTTGACACTTTTCCTGAAGCATCTGAGTGTGGGCTGGAGCTTTTGCTCTTGTTGCTTTGCGAAGGACCCGGATTCAACTCTCAGTACCCACATGGTGGCTTAAACCACGGCTAACTCCAGTTCTGGGTGATGTGATGCCCTCTTCTGACCCTCATGGCTACCAAGCACACATGTGGGACATATACAGACATACATGCAAGCACAGTATTCACACATAAAATAAAATGAATAAATCTAATTTTTTTTTTTAAAAAATAGAAGAAGTTGGGTGTGTGGCTTTCAGTCAGCCCTTTCCCATATTGTCCTTCAGAGATACTTCTGAATTCTGAATCCACCATATATCACCAGTGTCTGCAGAGTGGCTGTCCTTGACACGTTGGCTACTGTGGGTAGTACTGTAGTTATGGTCTCCTTAGGGGTTTTGTTGTTCACTTGTTTGGTGTTTGTTTGTTTTTTTTTTTTAAGCTTTTTGGAAAAGACCCTGCCTCTTGAGGAGCCCCGGGGTCAACTCTCTTGTGGTTCCCAATTGAGGAAACCAAGGCACCTAAAGTTTCGATATTCCTGTGTAGAACTGGGACTCGAACCCCGTAGCTGAGAGATTCAAGCCCAAACCCCCTTTCTAGGAGCTAGCCTAAGAGCAGACAAGGGGATGAGGGCAGCCGTGACAATGTAGGGCAAGTCCAGTTTCCAGGTGCAAAAGGGGTAGAGGTTTGCCCCAAATGCCCACAGACTTTGGTTGTTTGTAAGAAATAAGCTGTGCTCTCCAGGAGCTCAGCACCACAGCTTGGTTCATGCTGACCGGCACCCTGCTGGGACCTCTGTGGGTCACTGGTGCCCCCTGCTGTTCAAGATTAGTATGACATCCTCACCGGGCCTCTGGTGCCACCACCCTTCACTCAGCAACCCTACTATCCCAGCTACCCCACTTACTCCAGCTACCCCAACTACTCCACTACTCCAGCTACCTCAGCTACCCCAGCTTCCTCAGCTACCCCAGCTTCCAAAAACTTCCAATTTCCCCCAGGCGTGAGAAACACTAAGGGCTTCTTTGTCACTAAGAACACGACCTTGGGAGAGCTCAAAGCCCTACCTTTTCGGTGAGTTTAATAGTGTGTGCTAGGAGACATGTAACCTCCACTCCCCTCAAACCTGAGGGGGTCCGACTTCCGCTGCTGCAGACTTGAGTTCAGCTTGTAACAGACCAGCAGGATGTCAGGAAGAAAGAGAAAGAATGACCAGGCTGGTGTGAGCTGGGACCTATGGGAGAGAATGGGACAGGGCATGTGTGGGATTCCCCATTGAGGGATCAGGTCTGGGGGCCTACCCCAGGAAGAGCAGCTGAGTGGACAGGGAAGACCAGGTACCAGAGTTACCACAGGCCATGACCGAGGCAGATCAGGGTCTGTGCTGGAGGCATATTCTTTTTGTCAGCCCGTTGGTCTCCAGAATGGAACATTCTGCTCTTGCCACTGATCTATCTTCCTGGGATGCCCAGGAAGGCCCGAGAAAGAGGCCCCACACTTGTATTTGGAGGAGGGCTCAAAGGACACACAGGCTAGTGACAATTCTTTCTGAGACCTCTGGAGAATTTTATACAGGGACTGAATCCCTCGGGGTCACCTTCATCCATCTGCTGAGCAAGGGTGCTCCCCCCTCAGGCCGTAGGAGTAAAGGGAGCAGCTGGATGAGGGGCTAGAAAAGGGGAAGGAGGAAGAGGAGGAGGAAGAGGAGGAGCTTTACAGTTCTGTGTAGGAAGGGAGATGGGCCCAAGACATGCCACACCAGAGCTGACTTCACACCAGTCCTCTGCATCCTGGTACCCTCTGGCCCACGAAAGTTTCTTACAAGAAGAAAGCCATCATTCAGTGGTAAAAGATACCGCACAGAGAACAAGCCATAGTCTTGTCCTGAGTGTTAACATGATTTAGGAGATATACAGGTCTGCCCCTCATGACTGAGAGACATCCTGGAATGAATCTCAGTGGCTATTTCTAGGCAAAAGCGCCTGATGAGATGAAATAGCTCAATTGCTGACCATTAAGTCACGAAGGCCATGGCCGTTGTAAATCTCCATCTCAGCACAGCCTTGGCCTGCAAGGAGTACTTGGTACAACCAGGACTAGCTACCTTTGTGAGAAGAGCACCTACACGCACATGCACACACACAAACATACATAGTGCATACAAACACACTGCACACACACACACACACACACACACACACACACACACCACACACAGACAGACACACACACACACACAAAAGCAATCATGTCTCCCTGGCAAGGTGGCTTGGGGTGGGGTGAAATTATCATAGAGTGTGTCTGCCCTCACATTCTGTCTTGCGAGCTGTGGCTCCAATTTGGCCTCCTCTTTCTGAAATGCCTTTCTCAGATGGTCTCCCTGGCCAGTCCCACCCAGCAGCCTCCTCCCTAGGGGTCATCCACACTCTCCAGCATGCCCCTTCTCCTGTCACCTGTAATGATCACACATTGGCACCTTCTAGCCTGGGGGCTCCATGACTTAGATGGGAGATGCCTCTAAGAATCAGGAAACATCTGTTTGCTTTGTGGGTGAGGAAATTTGAGCCAAAGATAGGAATAGAGAAGTTAGCTGTTGGGACAATTCCAGGCTGAAGGATATGGGATTGGGACCGGGAATTCTTGGAGTTGAGTTTCTCTCCTGGGCCATTTAAGAGGAAGAACCTGAGTTGTCCCTCTAGGATGCCGGGCCTGCAGTTCCACCCACAAGCACTAGGTGGGTGGTGTGCAGTTGTCAGGGCACCGTGATAGGAGCCCCTGCAAGAGAATGCCTGGCACTTCTCAGCATTCAGCCCTCTGCTAGTGCCAGGTCAGTCAGGCCAGAGTTGGGGCTGCTCCTGTGCAGATTTTCCTATAACGCAACTATTGGGACGTCTGTGCTGACACTGTGACAATGGCAATGCCCTGGACAGAGTCTTGGAAACAACCATGAGCCCTGGAAGGGGGCAACTGCTTCTTCCCATTTCACAGATGTGCAAACTGAGCCTTAGAGAGCCCTTCCCAAGATCCTAGAGTCAACAGAGGCAGCCCAGACCCAGGTCTTCAGGCCCTAAGAATAGGCCTTTCTCAGATTCCATAGCAGGGGATGGGGTGTGGTGGGGTTCAGTTCTATGTCTTCCCCCCAGGAATTTGATCTCAAATTTTCTTTCCAGAAAAAGTTAGGGGTGGGGGCTGGGATCCACCTGGAGGTGTGGTTAAGCCGCGGGTGATAGTGCTCCCAAGGGTTAGACGTTCTCCCCCCTTGTTTCTTCACTTGGGCCCAGAGCTCAGAATTGAGTGGATTCCTCCACCTCTCCCAGCGTCCCTGCCCCCCCACCCCCCGCCACAGGCAGGTGACACCTGTATTATTGCTAAGGGTTAAAAAGCCTCCAAATCAATAAAACCCGTTAATGAGTGTTGGTACCTCGAAGGCTACAGATAAATCCCCTCTATCCCGAGAGTTCAGTCCCATAAAACAGGGCTCCTCTCTCCATCCCAGATCCATCTGACAGAAAATGTGGAGAAATTTTTAAAAGGTGACTTACTAATTGCCTGTAGAATAAAAAGCAGATGGAAGCTTTATTACAGTCGAAGGAAGTCAGGAATATTAAGGTAAAATGTCAAATAACAATTGATTTTCCTTAGACATAAAGGGACGATTTATGGCTTCCTAGTTAGTACAAATGAGAAATTATTTGAAGTTCTAAAAAGTATGAGGAGAAATAAAGATTAAATAGAAGATGAAATCATAGAGGGTTTTTTTTTTTTCTGGGAGGTGACTTCAGTGTCCCCAGAGACTAGAATTCATGTGGCTTGGGGGTGGCCTGGGGGGGGAAGCCAGATAGGGCTTGGTGTGGCCATTCAAGATTTCCCCAGGAGTAGCCGAGGAGTCTGTGGTCTGCTTTGTGTTTGAATTAGGAAAAGGGAGTGGGGGTGTGGGGGAGAAGGTGGTAGTTGGGAAATTTTAGTATTAGGAATCTTGGAGATGGCTGTACGGATAATTCCCCACAAGCAGATATTGGGGACCTATGCATAGGAAGAGGGATTTGGCTTCTCTGAGGCTGTGGTAACACATCTTGTGGCTGCCATCTTGCTCCCTTAGACAGCTATGGTCATGCACCTATCCCTTCAAATCACAGTACTGCCTGGGGTCTGATGGTAGCTTTGCCTAATCTGTACCAGACTTCTGTCTGCACCAGGTCCCCAAAACCAGGCCTGAGAAAGGAACCAAGGAGATGTTGTTGGATGGATGGATTCTTGTCACCCCAGAAGAAGGGTGAGGAGGTGGGAGGCAGGAAGAGAGAGGCGGGTGACGCATGTGGGCGACAGGAGCTCAGGACCCAGTGTGGAGTCCATACTCCAGAGTGATCACACCCAAAAGTCATTGATAGAGGTTGCTGGTGAGGGCATGTAAATCCCCTGACACTTTCAGGGGTCCACAGTGAGTAAGAAGTGAGGCCCGGGGTGGGGAGGGAACTCTAAGATGGTGGAGCCTTGAGTGACGCACATAAGACACACAGTACATGCCTGTGTGAGTGACATAATGTATACTAACCCACTAGATTTCTCCCATTTGTGCATTAGAGCCTCCCAGTTCACCAAGGAGAAAGACCAAGGCCTGGGAAGTTCGTGTAACATCCCCACAGCCAAGAGGTTGGGAGAAGTGGGGGTCAGCCCAGAACAGCCTGACTTCGGGACGTATTCCAGGCTCCTGGATAGCCTTCCTATAGTACACAAGTATAGTGTGTATAGTTACACGAGGGAGCTTGTGAGGTTCTGGGTTCTGGGGCACATTCAAGCAGGTTGATGGGAGATGTGGGCCTAGGAGTATTTGCTTGGAACCGCCAAGTGGCCTCAGCATGCCAAATGGCTAGACATCAAGATGACCCACCCCTAGCCACCCTGGGCCTTTCTGAGTATTATTTCTATCCCCAAGAGCCCCACGAAGGAAAAGAGATTCTACAAGGTGATGAAGGCCCAAAGCAGACTTGATTGAAGAGAGGCATCTGTATTATGGCTCCCTGGACCATGAAAAGTGGCCTGTCACAGCCGAAGTCCCAAGGAGATGCTGGCAGGAACATGTCTGGGATATAGGACCCTGCTTTCTTAGAAGGGAGAGACAAGGGGCAATGAGGACCCCTGGGGAGCAGGGTAGATTTCTCCCTGAGACAGGCAGGTCAGGCTTCAGAATGGTTTTGGGGCCTTAGAGACCAAGGAACCCACAGAAGGCCCTATATACATCAAGAGAAGATGAGAGAAAGTGGTAAGCAGGTGGGGGACCATTGGGCTTTCATACTCTGGTTTGGATGAGCCCCTTGAAGCTAGGAATAGCCTGGGCTAACCCTAAGGAGAAGGATCCTTCTTTAGCCCTATGTATAGACAAGCCAGATCTGAAAGTTGTGGCTTTCTCTGACTCAGTTTCCTTCCCAAACATTCTGTTAATTTCTTACTACTGCAGTAACAGACGACCACAGACTTTAAAACAGCAGATCTCACAAATCTAGAGGTGCTGGGTCTACAGGAAGGGCAGTGAGTGATAGGTTGCCTTCCTGAATTCAGGGAGAGCCTGTCTCCTGCCTCTCCCGACCTCCCTTCTTGGCTTGGGGCCCCACACCTCACTCATTGCTGATGGTCTCTTAACTGTCTTCCCTTTAACTCCCCTGTCCTCACTATGATCTCTTTGATTATGTTGAGTAATCTCTCCTAATAGTCATAGTTTTGAGACAAAGCCTTACTATGAGCCCAAGCTGGCCCAGAACTCAAAAACCTCCTGCCTCAGCTTCCTGAGTGCTGGGACTACAGGTGTGCTCTGTCAGCCTGACCTGTCTCTCTTATCATTGACTCATACCTCTTTACCACCTAAGGTAGCAGACTCGCCTTAAGATGATTAGTGGCTTAGGCTGTGGACATCTTTTGGGGGTCTCACACCAACAGTAGCCATTCATGGCCTTGAGGAGGGTTCACTCCCAGGTCTTGGCTTCCCTAGCTGTGAGATTAGGCTGGCTCCTCTGGCTCCTGCCCTCTGAGCTTCTTCATGGAGGGCATCTTGGGGTAGTGGGGAAGTTTTAGTCCTATCTTAGCCAAGTGGTGTGGGGGTCCCTGTGTATGTGGAGTGTATATTTAATTTTCTATATTTTGGATGAGTTCCTAATCTAATAAATGCTTAGGAAATTTCTATAGAACAGATTAATTTTTACTAGAAAAAATTATAATTGGCCGATGTTAAGGCTACTGCCCTGACAGATCCTGCCTTGGCCATCTATCTGAGAAAGTGAGAGGTCTCATAAATATGCCATCTTCCCCTGGGCCCTGAGAGCACTCCTCGGAGGCTTCCCGCCGTGATTTATTCTTCATTAATAAGCTCTATGCTGTATTAGGATCAGATTTACGACTCTGCCTCGCTAATATTTCTGACATTTCATCTGAAAAGAATTCCAAACGAAACCGTGAGACATTACCACGTCTTCCCTGCCAGTGTTCCAACACCGCACATCTCAGGTGGCTGCTGGGATGAGGTGGCCTGAGATAGATGAAGGGTGCTTCAACTTGATTTTGGGGGACCTGACTAGATCTGCAAAATAGCTCAACAGGTGAGCAGCTTGGGTAGAAGATGGCAGATCAGAAGCAGAGCAGAGATGGTGGCAATCAACCAGCTGAATAGTGTCTGACTGGGGTACCAGATACATACATTCATTCATTCATTCCACAAGGTTTATGACTAGTACATTTCACTTGGTGCTTGGGATGCAGCAAAGAACAAGGATGAAGATCTCAGCCTGCCTCTGTGTGTGTGTGTACGTGTGTGTCTGATGCTTGGGCAGAGGGAACAGGGTGACAGAATAGAACGTGAGACTCACAAAGAAAGAAAACAGGCTGTTCAGCTCTTCAAGGGTACAGAGGGCTAGCCTCAAACCAAAGCAAAACGAGCCGGTGTGATGGCACACGCCTGCCATCCCAGCACTGTGAGGATCATGACCTCCTGTATACCATGTGTTCAATACCGGCTTGAGTGACATAGTGAGTCCCCCAAAAGGAAAGCAGAGCATGGTGTTACAGGCCTTTGGTCCCAGTGCTTAAAAAGTAGAGGAAAACAGATCAGGAGTTCAAGGTCACCTCCAGTTAGTTAGCAAGTTCCAAGCCAGCCTGGGCTATATGAAAGTCTATCTCCAAAATCAAACACAAGCGACTCCACAGTTAATAGAACCAAGTGTGCTGGGGAAGCAGGAAGCCCGGGGCACGGCTTCGACTCCTCCGCTCAGGGCACTGCCATGCCCCTCCACAGATACAATGGAAACTAAGCCATGTGGTGACCCAAGGGGTCCCACTGGGCAGCTTGCAAAATGCTACGTCAGCCAGTGGTCTCTGTTTCTCCCCTTGGTTGTATACCACACTCACTGAAGGACCTTAGAAATACTGTCCCCTAGGTCCCCCTGCTGGAAGGTCTGAGTCAGCTGGTCTGGATGCAACCTCAGATTCAGGCTTGGGTTCTTGGGGTCCACCAGGAATTCTAAGGCCAGGTTCCTGGCATGAAAGGCAGATAGCCTGGTGTGGACTCCAGTACGTTCCCTCAGCTTCCATTTTCAGTATGTGACTATCTGCTTCATGCTTTCAGAGGGGAGCTTAAGCCAGCAGCTCATCTGGAGACTCTGCATCGGAGACCCATGGAGGGCTCCAGTCCCCTCTACTCCCAGCTGGTCCTCCTGACCCCAGAATGGCTCAGATCTTCCTCTTCCCAGGTAATAGCTCTTGAGACCATTTGCTTAGAGACACAGAACTCAAATATAGCAGAGAGAGGACTCTCCTCCTCCCCTTCCTCTTCTTCTTCTTCCTTCTCTTCTCATTCTCCCCCCTCCCCTCCTCCTCCTCTTCTTCTTGGTTTTGGTTTGTTTTTTTTTTTTTTCAAGACAGGGGTCTTTCTATGTAGCCCTGGCTGACCTGGAACTTGCTCTGTAGACCAGGCTAGCCTCAAACTCTGAGATCAGCCTGTCTCTGCTTCCTGGGTGCTGGGATTAAAGGTGTGAGTCACCACAACAGGCTGAGGGGGACTTCTAATATCACCACAGCTCTCCAGCAGCCAGAGAAAATTCCAGGCTTCGAGTGACGCCTGGTCTGTGATCTACAGCATCCAAGCACAGTAGAAGCAGCACCCACCGCACCTCACCCCTGGGTGCCTGACACTGAGCATGCAAAGGGGCGGTGGGGCCAGACTAAGGATGGACTATTTGTCCTGGGAGACCCGACAGCCACAGGGAAGATCCTGGAGCTGACACGGTGACTTTGTAGTGAAAAGTGTGCAGGTAGGTCACAGTAGCTGAAGTGATCTTGTTCTCAAAATTAGAAGCTCATTTCATTTTCTTTATTTATTCTGTGGGCACATATGCAAGAACATGGGAGGGTATGGACACATGGGTGCTCACATACACGTGAAGGTCTTGGTTCTCTAAAGTCCAGAGAATTTGTGTGACCAACCCAAAGTCACACAGCTTAGAGGTTATGAGATGCAACCCATGTCTACCTGGATCTGAGCCCACTTTCCTGCCTCACTGCCCCCTCTTCCAAGTGGACTTTAGTCTCATTGGGTGCTCAAGGCTACCAAAGGGGCTTTTCCAGTCTGTGTCATGTAGCAATGCTTCAGACATGCAAGTGGCTTCACACACCTGCTGTGAAGCTGCACACTGGGTAGGAAACCTGAAAATGGAGTCCTTGGTGTTCCTTAATGCAGGCCTCACCTCCTCAGCACTGCCATTTTAGAGAAAATAATTCTCACCATGTGCATCTTGGTGGGCACCGCATCTCTCCTTCCACGAGGGTCCTGGGTATTGAATGCAGACCATCAGTAAGAACCATCTTGCTGGTCCCCAGATTTCTTCTTTGGTAAATAATTCCTGAGGAAGGTGTTCTGCCATCTGTCTGGAAAGGCCTAGTAATTTAGAAGGTTGGTACTAGGAAGCTCTGAGCAAAATTCCAGTGCCCCTCTTTTCTATCCTTGGGGATCTCTGGCTGTGGTAGAATGGTTTGTGCCTAAGAACACAGACCTCCTATATCTCTGAGGTCCTAATGCTCTATGTAGAGGGTCAGGCCTGGCACCTGCGTGTGCTAATACCTAACACACAATGTAGACAGTATCCAAGGTTAACTACTCAACATTTCTCCATCCTCTGTAAGAATTAGGGGTTCGAGTTCCACTCTGCAGTCCCACAAATGGCCACCAGGTGGCAATCGTCAGCCATAGTTCTCACAAAGGAACCCTGAGGAGGGTTTGTGTTTTTGGTGGTAGTGGCTTGGTCTAGAGAGCCTGTATTTCCCACCCTGGGTCCTTGTCATGCATAGATGCCACGCTGATGTGATTATCCCTCACTCCTTGTTGCTCTCTGTCATCAAGTCTTTCAGCACCCAAAAGCTGGAAGCTACCAACGAAACTAGTAATAGTTACCACTGTGTCTGGACTGGTTGAATTATCAGTGCCAAAAGGGACTTCAGAAAATTGGGCACTGTGAGTCTCAAATTAAAAGAAAAAAAAAATGTGTGATCTTGGACAAGCTCCCTAAACTCTCTGCCTCAATGTCTTCATCTAAAATGGAATAAGAATGCCTTGCTTGTACGGCTGTTAAAAAGAGACACGTGCCCGTAACACAGATGTTTGGTGCAAGCTTGTGTCACTGTTTAGTTTTACACAAGGGCTAGCAGAGGTTGGGTGAGGGCAAATGGCTTGCCCAAGTCACACAGGGAGAAAGTGCTGGATGAGGGCCTCATTTCCTATTCCCTGACCCTCAACCTACCACAGAGTACGTGTGTGTGTGTGTGTGTGTGTGTGTGTGTGTACAAATGTTTGCGTGTGAGAGTGAACATTTGTGTGGAGGCCGGAAGTCAACCTCAGGTGTTGTTCCTCAGAAGCCATTAATCTTTGTTTGTTTGTTTGTTGTGTGTGTGTACATGTGTGTTGGAACATGCATGTGTCATGATATAAGTGTGAGGTCTGAGGACTTTAGATGTCCATCCTTGTCTCCCGTCTCGTTTGAGACAGAGTCTCTCTTCTTTACTGCTGCACACACTGGGTGGTGAGCCAGAGATATCTCCCTTCGGGGTGGCCGCTGCGTCCGGCCCCTACCTGGATCCTAGGGGTCTACACTCAGGCTATCAGTGCAGCACACCTCTGCATCATCTCCTCAGCCGCTGCTTGGTTTTGAGATGGGAGTGTTCACCAGGACCTGATCTCACCAATTAGGCTCTGCTGACTGACCAGTGACCCCCAGGAATTCTCCTGTCTCCACTTCCCTACAGCTAAGAATCTAAGTGCAAGCTTCCGTTTCTAGATCTTTCCTTGGTGCTAGGCCGGAACTCAAGTCCTCATGCTGTCAAGGCAAGCATTTGATGGATGAAGCTATTTCGCAGTCCGACTCCTGTTCAATGTCCTGTTTTTGTTTTGTTTGTTTCCCTATAGGAAACAAACAAAATTCTAGAAGACAAAGACAAATGGCTTTCACCGAAGTGAGCTCTCCCCAAGGGCAGAAAGAGCCTGCTGGCCTGGCCTCAGAGGTCCTAATGAGAGCCTTTCACTGGCTCTGGAGGTGAGGATAAATGTCTACCCTGAGCCATGGTCTTTGCCTCTAGGCAGCCAGATGGGGTCAGGCTGGAACATCAGAAGGAGAGCATCTAGTCCAGTGTCGCCCCAGGGGACTGGAGAGCCATGAGACCAGCTGCTACCTCACAGGGGGGCAGCTCTGCAGAGGAAATCAGGGCTCTAACACTTCACTCCAGCCTGGGATGGGAATCTGCTCTGTGTCTAGATGCTATTGGGGTTTTGAGAAGTCTCTTTCTCATTTGTAAATAAAAGGAATAAAATGGCATTATTTGGAATGTTCTTCTGGCTCCCAGGATCCCTGTGTGTTTCTGTCAGCTATGGTCGGAAAGCGGGCCAGCATGGGAGGCAAGCACTGTGAGGGAGGATAATATTTACCTCCCATACTCATATTCATCAAGGCATCTTGGCACGGGTGCCCTCACGGGGACACTGGCCCAAACAGGGAGCCTCAGCTGTCCTCTGAAATGACTCTGCCACTTGCACCCTGCCCCCCACCCCACCCCAAGCCTGGTCTCATTTGTTGTCTTCATTTTTAGACACATTCCAAACTTTTCAGCAAATTACAATGTTTACCAACTGGCCGTCTGGGGCCCAGGAGAGACTATTTATAGATCATTGGGATGCTGCCATCCTAGAGAGGCCTGGTGGGAGACTGGGCCAGCGCTGTGTCCAGGAGTGGCATCCTGTGGCCTCAGAGAGAAGGAGGCTCCAGGAGCCGGGAACCAAGCTGGGTCTGGGGTCTGGGGAGCACCAGGGGGGCTGCCTCTTGCTGCCTCCGGGACCCCATGATGCATCAGTACAACAAGCTCAATTAAGGTCAAGACTCATAACAGGATCACCTCTTGGTCTTGGGGGCTACTGCCCCATCTTGGTTCATTCATTTTCCCCTCGTGTGTTCCTTGGAGGGTCAAGTCACCACGGCCAGTCTTGATTTTCCCTGTCTATACAGAGGGTTGATATAAGTTCCACATGTCTCTAGCCATGTGTATGAGGCCCCAGTCATGTCTACTGTGCAGCAGGTGCATAATAAATGTGTTTGTCTTCCCATCCTGCTCAGTGCTGGGCACTGTGGCATCCAAGGGGAAAGCAGAAATATATACGTTCTTTCTTTTCCAGGTACTCTGTCCCAGGCTGGGATCCAGGATGCAGATGAGGTATGTCCCAGGGACAGCAGCAGACTACCCATAAACTATGCTACACGCTGCTGGGTACAAATGCTATAGCATCTGAAGGTCCCCCATGGTTTCTTGAGGGACAAATGTGCAATGCCCCTTCACTCAAGAAAATGGCACACCCCAGGAAGGCAAGAGTCTTGTGCAAAGTCACACAGACAGCTAGGAAAGGGCTGGGGTTCCTAGCACCTTTTTCAGGGTTCGGCTTGCCATTTTGATTGGTTCTCTCAGACCTCACAACTCTGGGTCTGTCCCCGTCTCACTGTCCAGTCCAAATAAGATCTCTTTTCTCAGCGTATGTTTTTAATCCCAGCCCTTGGGAGACAGAGGAAGGTGGATTTTTGAGTTCGAGGTCAGCTTGGTCTACAGAGTGAGTTTCAGGACAGCCAATGCTAACCCTGTCTCAAACAAACAAACAAACAAACAAACAAACAAAACAACAACAAGCCTCCTCTCAACTGGAGAAATGGCTCAGTCGGTAAAGGCACTTTCGGTGGAAGCCCGGGGTAACCTGAGCTTACTCCATGGAACCACAGCGGAAGGAGGGAATTGACTCCATAAGGTTGGTTTCTGACTTCCACTGTAGTCGACACACATACACACACACTCGGACACACACACATGGACATACACACACAAACACACACGCATACACACACACACACACACACACACACACGGACAAACAACAACAAAAACTTAGAAGCTCTCTGGGCTCTACTGTCCTTATCCCAATAGCTCCTGCTGGTGACTGAGGCCACCTTAGCAGACAAGGCATAGAAGCCTCTCTGTCTTACTCTACGCCATTTTCTTCATTGCTTGATTCTCTGCATTTTCCATGAGCAGTGGGAATTGCTTCTTTCAATAAAAGGGGGAATTTTAAATACTCAGTTGTTATTTTTATTTAGTCACTTTTATCATTGGAGAGAAATCCCCGTTGGCCGGGGATACGACTCAGTGGTAGGAGTCGCAACTGGAAAGCATGAGGTGTGTGTGAGGCTCTGGGTTTGATCCCTAGCACCAGATTCAAAGGGATGAAGCACACGCCTGCCATCCCAGAACTCAGCAAGTAATGACCAGAGGATTAAGGTTCAGTTCATCCTCAGAATTCAAGGCCCTGAGGCCAGCCTGGGCTACATAAGACCCTATCTCAAAAACAAGACAAACAGAAGCACAAAGCAAGATATTCAAGTCACTCAGTCCTAAGTGGCCCAGCCTTGAGGGTGGACAGGGAGCGAGACAAAGCTCTGTCCCTTAGCACCCTGGATAGGGCTTTGCACATAGCCTGCCCTATTTATTTTTATTTATTATCTGAGTCACTATGTAGCTCCAGCTGACTGGAACTCACGGAGATCTGACTCTACCCCCTGGGGATTGATATTAAAGGCATGTGCCATCATATGCAGCCCTCATTATTTTATTGTTTAAAACAAGGGCTTGCTATATAGTCTAGGCTAGCCTTGAACTCACGATTTTCCTACATCTGCCTCCCAAGTATGGGGAGGTTACAGATGTGCACCATCAAGTCCTGAAGTAAAGAACTCTAGATTGAAAGGCTTCACTTTAGCAGAGACATAGAATGAAGCAAAGGCGTGAGAATAGGGTGGAGGCGGGTGCCGGTTGGCGGGAGTGGGAGTCTTCAGGAGTTGCGGAGAGGTAGCTGGTACCTGCAGCAGAGATCATTCAGAAGCAGCCAAGGACAACAAGTCAGGGCTCTGAGCCCAGCAAGGGGACCCGAGGAGGGGCTGGGAGAAGAGAGCTGATGCCCAGGGAGTCTCCGAGCAGGTAAGATGAGAAGAGGCAGAGCTGGGGTGTCAGGGAGGTCGTGGAGAGTCAGACAGTTCCCAGAGACAGAGGAGGGAAAACAGGAACTGAATGAGAAACTGAAAGAAAGGCCCTAGTCTGTGAGTCCAAATATGCTCTGGGAACAGATCCCAAACCTGGGGGCATTGGCCAAACTTTTGCTCACACACTCTGGCTCTTTCCTCTGGCAGCAATGGGTTCTTCTAAGAAAATTCCAAGTCCTTCCCACTAGATCAGTCGATGTGCCCGGTACCTTTAGCTCGCCCCCTGCTGGCTCCTGCTCTGGCCACACACAAGCTTCCTCAGGATCTTTGCACTGGCTGTCTCCTCTGCTGGAAATGCCCAGCCGAGAATAACCGGGATAAAAGACTGACTCAGTTCCTGGCTTCCGGATCTGTGCTTCCGGAGGCCTTTAGCGGGCTGTTCTATCTGCAGTCGCACTCATCGGAATCTTTGGCGTTTCCGGGCTTCCCTGGGCTATCACACACCAACAGCGTGCACGTCTGATCGGTCGGCTAGTTAATACTCTCTGTCTTCTGAGACTAAAACAATGCTGTGTAACACCCAAGCGTTCATTGGCTTTTCACAGTAACAAGTCCATGGATTGGTCAGGAAAAGGCAGCTCCAGGCTGGGTCTGAGGTTTGGGTTCTAGTCTTTTGTCTCTGCATCCTCTTTGGACCAGCTAGCCCCTGGCTTCTCAAGGGAACTGGTGGGAATCCCAAAGCCAAGGTTTACGGGCCAGGATTAGGGAGACCATCACATACTACTAACATCCTAAATAGATCGAAGTGTCTCTTGCGGCCACATTTAGTACAGATAGCCCGTGTGGATTCCACACTGTAGTGGAGAAGAGGAGAGGACAGGGTACAAGAATCTTCCTGAAGAATACGAGCAGTGCCATCCTCCAATAGAACACAAATGCCACGGGGATGGGCTGTACCCCAACTTTATTCCCCTCACCTAAAAAAGAAGAGTTCTTGGTTTGTCTTAAGGTTCGATAACCAGTTGCTGACTGCACCTGGGGACTATCAGTCATCATGCCGTAACAAGAATTTTCCTTTCCTTCCATGTGGACCTGGAACTCTCCTGCACCCACCTATCCATCTTGAACTCTGGCAAAATAGGGGGACTACCTCCCTTGCTCCCTTGAGATCTCAAGCTCAAACATCTCATGTCACCCTACCCACCTGGACTCCCGCTCACAAGAGCCCCCTAGAAGCAGCCACTAGGGTTCTTGGGGGCTCAAGCTTGATCTTGCTTTGGAACCTAACCACTATGTTTCACTGCCTCTGCCTGAGCATGGGGCTTTAGCTAACTGTAGGGTCCTATTACAGGTGCCAGGGGTGACAATTACCTGGAGCCCTGGCTGTTGGGCTGGCCAGGCAGCACTGGAAAAGAAATACCGTGTCTAGGAAGATAGCAATAGCCAGTCAGTGAAAGTTGCTAAGGGTTTGTATTGTCATATGGCGTTGACCTTAAAGTACCCCGAGAAGATGGCCTTGGTGGCTTGGTGGGATGAGGAAAGTTGTGACTCTTGCAACTTACAAGTGAATAGGTTCTGGGAATGGTAAGGTGTACTCAGCTGCGCACGCCTGCACACACCTACACACAAGGAGAAGCGAAGGCCCTGGGGCAGAGAGTTAGCAAGGATCTAGGAGACGGATTGCTTGTATTCCTGCAACTTTCCCCTACAATTGTAACTTCTAAATAAGCTTAAACCCAAACTCCAGCTCCAGAGATGGTTCAGTGGACAAGCGTAAGGGCTGGAGTTGGAATCCTCAGAACTATCCTCCAATAGAACACAACTCCAGCCAGACTCAGTATCGTGTGTCTACAATCTCAGTGCTTCTATGGCAAGATGGGAGGCGGAGACAAAAGACTTCCTGGAAGCTGGCTGGTCAGTTAGCCATGCAGCACAGACGGACAACAAACAGACCTTGTCTTAACCAGGGGGGAGGGAGAGGGCAGTCACACACACACACACACACACACACACACACACACACACATGCATGCACACATACACAATATGCACACATACCCCATACACACATACATCATACACATACATCATACATATAGACACCACACACACACACTATGCATGAATATACACCATACACATACAGGCTAGAGAGGTGGCAAAGGCAGGAGAAACAGCAGGCAAGAGGGTCACTGCTCGGGGCTGTCTTGTGACACTAGAGAGCCAGAGGCTCCCCAGAGACCTGAGGCCTTCCATTCCTGAAGCAAGCCCTCTGGCTAAACCTGTGTTAAGGCTGCAGATGTGGAAGCAAAGGTGGCGTCCTCAAAGTGCAGGACAGGAACACCCTTAGTCACTCTGCTATGAGACAGAGTCCTTTAAATGAGTAGCTACTGTGCACTTTAATTTGAAACCTCTTGGTTATAATGTCACCAGTAGCATGACTCTTGGAGCTGTCTGATAAGAAAGTTGTGGCCTGAGATGCTGGGAGCCACACTCGATCCATTCAGCAGCAATGTCTGCCCCATGGGAGTTAGGGATTAGGGAATCAGAGTGTCTAAAGTGACAACCATCAAGCTGCTGAGGGTACAGCAGGGTCTTCAGACTCCTGAAAGCCTGCCCAGACTTTAGGTAGGATCCCCCAACTTCCCGGCCTTCTGTGTCTTCCACCCTGTGCCCCTCCCCCACACTGTATCCTGGACTTGGTCCTGAGCTGCCTGCCAAGCCCTGCTCCCCTGAGACCAGGTTCCCATCCCCGGGGTGGCCTGGGCAGCTGCCAGCCAAGAGCGTTAATTACTATGGACACACAGGGATCTCAGCAAGTCTCCCGTC